>JAFBJQ010000414.1:653720-670677 GCA_016785345.1 Trinectes maculatus | reverse complement strand
GGGGGGGGGGGGGGGGGGGGGGGGGGGGGGGGGGGGGGGGGGGGGGGGGGGGTTGTGTTGATGGGTTTGTGGTACTGTGCCAAGCTGTTATCTCCTTAGCCGGGTAGAAAATGATTTTATTAATTGCTTCATTTAACGCTCCCCGTGTTCCCCTCCTTCTTCCCCTCGCTCCTGCACAAAACAGCATCTCACAATCACACACACACACACACTCACACACTCCAGCCAAGCTACTCCTCAAACTGGCCCTGTGTGTGTGTGTGTGTGTGTGTGTGTGTACCTCTGTGACAGCTGAAATGTTCTGTCTGTGTCTCTCTGCGGGGACCTGTAGTGAGAACAGTACAGCCATAAAGGCCATATGCTGGCCCATTCACATGTAATAGCAGGAAGGCCCGAGGAGCTCTGCTCCATTATGGCACATTATAGAGTGTGTGTGTGTGTGTGTGTGTGTGTGTGTGTGTGTGTGTGTGTGCGTGTGTGTGTGTGTGTGTGTGTGTGTAATTATGGTCGGGTTATGGAAAAAAAAAGCAAATGTCTCATTTGACCTAATTTGGACAGGTTTATTTGAAAATGCAAATCAGTTTGGTTCAATCATATTTGCATACCAGCAAATCTCATATCTCATCAAGCCACTTCACATTGGCTCTGCTCCATTATGGCACATTATAGAGAGAGTGTGTGTGTGTGTGTGTGTGTGTGTGTGTGTGTGTGTGTGTGTGTGTGTGTGTGTGTGTGTGTTGTGTGTGCGTGTGTGTGTGTGTGTGTGTGTGTGTAATCTGCATGTTGGGGAGAAAAAAAATAGTTGTAAACTATTTGTTGGGAGTCAACTCTCAACAACAACAACAACAACAACAACAAAATGAGAGGTACCACAAGATAAACTATTGAATGATACAAACTGGTTTGTTTAGATGTAGATTCAGGACGTGGTGGTGGTGGTGGTGGTGGTGGGGGAGGGGTTGGTTGTTTGTGTTTAGGATGCGGTGGTCGAGGTTTGGTTTTGTGATGTTAATTAAGGCTTTGGAAATTTAAACGAAGTCAATGCAGTGTCCTCCTGACCAGAACTGGGTTGGGTGTGTGTTTGTGTGTAGAGGAGAAACAGACTGCTGCAGCTGGGTCAGTGCAGTCAGCCCCCGCGGGGATGTCTTGTTAGACACACACACGCACGCACACACACAGACACACACACACACAGAGACTGGCTTGGCAACAGCAATAACCTCGGAGGTCAGACCAAGCTGGTGCTGCATTAGCCCCAGTGTGAACCTGCTGGGAGTCAGAGTGAGCCCGTACAGCTGGTGTTAACCACCCAAAACACACACACACACACACACACACACACACACACACACAGACCACAATGGCACCGGCGCCGACGTCAGCCGTGCCAAGACATCCGCAGAACACCGTTTGTGCAGTGGCTAAACGAACATTTCCATGCTGTTGAATCGATCATTGACCAGCTGCATGAGAGCAGATAGACATTAGACTGTCTCACACCACAGCACAGCCCATCACATCACAGTCTCACGACTATACATCAAATCAGTGCTGTGAATTTCCATGTTACACATTAAACACCTGCCTCAGTGAACAGTTTAGCTTGTGCTGTTTTATTTTGTCGTCCGGGAGTAAGTAAGAGCTCCGCTTCCTGTATTAGTGTTGGTGGAACGTGTATGTACAAGCTTCATCCCCGCTGCCAAAACGCCTGTTGTTATACAGCCAGTGTACCTGGCAACGCGGCGACACTGTACCTGCGCCTGTGGGAACGCACTTGTTTCAAGCTGTCACTCTGGCGTGTTTATTTTCCCACTGTAGCGTTGCCCGCAGGTTCCTGGAGCTCGGATGTGTCGGCGCGCCACCATTCCGGCCATGCCAGCGTAGCACTCCCACAGGGAGGGCGGGGGGTTTAAAGAGAGAGAACGTGTGTGACTGTTTTGTGCACCTGTGCAGCTGCCTCCTTCATAAAAAATAAAAAAAAATGATGCACACACTTGTGAAGGGGTGCACAACTCTAGTTGTGTGTTGACCTGTTATTACCAAGGTGATTTGCTGCCAATTAAATCAACAAATTATTGATAATAGTTCTGACTTGTTTTTTTCGACTTTGGCAGTAGTTCCATCAGAAAAGATGCTGGAGCCAACAGCAACCCACATGGCCTGAGCCGGCGTTCACCAGGAATGGCTCGTTTTTCTGCAAACTCATACCATCGGAATAATTTCAAAAATGCCATACACAAGTCACACAACACAACAAATTCCCACAGTTGGATCATTCATGAAGCAATGAAGTTATAATATATGCTGGTTTTTGCTGTTAATTGTAGAAGGTGTTTTGCCAAATCTGTGGAAATGTGTGATGGATATTTTCATATATAATGTTTATTTTCAAATACTTTGGTTTTTAAAACATATTAAAACATATCACACTATATAGCTATGGAGCTATGGAGTTTCTGGTGGATATTGGGGATTTAGTTGCAGAGCTTAAGGTTAGAATGAGTTGCCATGATGGAATGACCGTCCTCACAGCTGGAGAAAAACATTTGTGAATATTTGCATAAATATGTGCATGCATGCAATATATGTGTGTGTGTATGTGTGTGTGCGAGCCTCAGGTTATGTTACACACAGGTTATCCTTCCACTGTGATGTGAGATACACTGTGTTGAAGCAGCATGCTCCTTTAATACACACACCGTATCTGCACACACACACACACACACACACACACAGAGCACCTAAGAGAAGATTCTTCTTTCACCTGCAGGAAAGAAAAGAGGAAGATCTCATATTCACAGTCATCAGCTTGCGCGCGCACAGATACACACACATACACACACACACACACACACACACACACACACACACACACACACTCACTCACCTGCAATGTTACATGATAGCTCGGTGCTTGACGGAGGCTCTGGCAGGCTCATAGATAAGCCCGGTCTGCATGTGGGTGGTCCTCTCTTTCCCTTTCTCTCTTGCTCTCTCTCGCCCGCTCGCTCTCGCTCGCTCTCTCTGCACTGATGTTCAGGTAGATCTCTGCTGCTTGAGTCGGATGAGATTTCTGTGAGCAGAGACAGAGAGGTCAGAGGTCACCCAGTCTTCTGATGCTGTAATTACCTTAATGTAATGTAATGTGACCCAGTGTTTGTTTTGAGGAGCCGACTTCATTCACTCATTCATCATTTAAGTGGCAGAATAATTCCGGGTAATTTGGGCCTGGGACTCATTTTGCTGTATTTTTCTATTCTTGAGTTTGATTGGGTTCAAATATTCTCTGAAGAGGGAAAGTGAGCAGCAGGTTTAAGGCCATTAACATCGTACTGGACAGCAGCACATCTGGAAAACTGAATCATGCATCATCATGAATAAAAGAATGTATTATATATTATTAGAATAACTGGAATTATTCTTGATTTATACCACATGATTCTAAACAACATTGTTTAAATTCCGCCACCGAAATTGATCTGACCTCACCCGGAAAACTTGTTCCATGCATTCCTTGTTGACGTAACGGAACAGAAATGCATAGTCATGCGGTAACGTAGTGTGGACGTGGTGGATTTCCTGTCAAACGAAGCTGCATGAAGTGATACCGACCACTAGAGGGGAGGAAGAAACTCCAGCGTTGCCATTGTGTTATACCGTAGCCTTGTACGTGAATTTGTACAGGTTGTAACGTAAACACACACCCCCCCCACCCCCCCTCCCCCCCAGTGCGTAACGCAGCATTATCATCTCATCGAAGTCAGGTCTCTGGTCACATGACACGTGTGTGGGTTTGTCAGACAGGTATCTTACAGTGCCTCTCTGAACCTGAGCGCCGGTGTTGTGTTACATTGCGTATGTGTCGTTAGTTTGATGAGAGGCGCTGGAACATAATCGCACTGACAGGCAAAGCAGAGTGTGGCTGAGACGCACACGGATGAAGGGCCACAGATACTGCAGGGGTTGATCCTCACTGTACCTCACTGTCAACACATCATGTTGGTTTCAGTCATAATAAAAAAAGCCTCCTCCACACAACCCCAGTAATCCCATGATGGGACCTCACGGACAGGTAACGCTCGCTCACTCGCTCGCTCGCTCGCTCACTCATGTTGTGCTAACATGCAGGACAGGCAGCATCCGTGATGGTGGGTTGGATAAATAATTTAGCCGCGTTGGCCCAGCTGTAAGGAGCGGAGGTGCGTCTGGAGGACCTGCTCTCTCCCTCAGCCCAGCACTCACCCCGCTCATCCCATACTCCATCAATACACCATTAATATTGCAGCAGCGCCTGACACGGGCGCAGCTCTTTGTGCACAAACCTGTGGTCACACGGAGAGGGGGGGGGGGGGAGGAGAGGTCACGAAGGCGTATTAAGTCAGTCCCCTTCTCAGTCTCCCCTCAAGGGGTAACAAGAATTATATAACATGTTCTTCACACACACACACACACACACACACACACACACACACACACACATACACACACACAGGTCACCTTCGCACTGTATTTATACTCATGCCAACCGTAACCACTCCTTACCCCCCCCCCAAAAAAAAAATACCCTGACATATCACCACTATTGTTGTGATTGTGTTTCGTTTATTATGATTCGATGTTGCGTGACAAAAACACGCCGCCATTACGCCGATCGACATTCAGATCAGCACCTTTTCCCCCCCTTGATACTAAAATATTTGCATTGAGTTTGCAATTAATTGTTATCGTCTGACAACTCTGGCTCAGTGGATGTGGGTGTTTGTAGTCGCAGTTGTGCGCTCTCACAGGTGAATCTGAAAACCATCTGTCTGGGGTGTGTTACATTATTCACTCACTGGTGCACTGGTGCTGTGTGTGTATGTGTCCTCTCATCTGAAACATCTGTCTGGGTGGTGTCTTCAGTGTCTCTCGGTCTGAATCACAGTATCCAGGCTGGGTTTGTGTTGTCCTGTTGCGTGATGCACAAACCACACCGCTCGTCCAGTCGCATCCTGCACATGCTCTCTCTCTCCTCCTCTTATCTGTCCCGCTTTACCTGTATCCAAATGGATTTTACCACCTGAGGTCTTATTTTCTAAAACTTAATGACGGACGCTTCCTTCTTGGGAAACATAACAGTAACCACAACAGCACGTCATTCTCCAACACAATAGCTCCACCTGCAGACAAGCAAGGATAAGACCTCAGACGTTGTCAGGTTAGAGATGGATAGAAACAAGGTTTTTGTGTGTCGACCTAAACGTATGAATGATGAATGAAGTAATTCTTCCATGTGATTTGCTATATTTCTGTTTTTGTTTGTGCTTATGCACAAATATGTATACATATATAAGTGAGGTTTAATGCAGGCGGCTAATATTTCATTTAGTAAGCATAAAATATCAACACAATAACTATGCAAATACCATATGTTTGTTTGTTTGATTTTATGTTTCCATTTATTTATCTTATTTTATTCATTTATTTTTATTTTGGCCAGATTGGGGATAATGTGTTCATGTCATTAGTTAAACTGTCCATGTTTACATCAATGTGAAAATCTCAATAAAAATGTTTTTTTTTAAAAAAGCTATGCAGAACCAAATTGGAAACTGTGAATACACTTAAACGTGATGTTGGATTTGATGTTTATTGAGCTGATATCGTCTCCTGCTTATACAAATAATTATGAATAATGATCATCCTGTCCTTCCTGCAGCCATTCATGTCTCCACGGTACCCAGGTGGCCCAAGACCCTCCCTCCGTATGCCAAATCAGCCTCCGGGCAGCATCCCCGGGTCACAGCCTCTGCTGCCAAACAGCCTGGACCCCACCAGACCTCAAGGTACTGCCAAACCTGAGGCGTAATCCTCACATCAGTCTCTGGATGAGATACGCGATGATGTCCGTTAGTAAAAATCACCGAGCTGTTCTGTCTGTGTCTCGCGTAGGACATCCAAACATGGGAGGTCCGATGAGGATGAATCCCCCCAGGGGCATGGGAGGCATGGGTCCACAGGTAGGCACCAGTGATGTGACGATGCACCGCTTGGCATGACATTGGACGGTGTCCTTTAGTGTTAGCAGCCTCCTCCACTCCCACTCTGCAGCTGCCACACAGACAGATTCGATACTCGTGCTGTTTATGAGCAGGCAAAGTGAAGACAGCTATAACGTGGAGACGGGCGGCCTGTGAACCGGGCTGCACATCATCGTTAGGGTTCTGCCAGTCAGGCTCGTAACTTTGCCTTCAAAAGCCAAAAGTGCCTTGACGATGAGCTCGGGTTCGACCAGAGCTCGACCCACCGCCACGGCCGCGTTGAATCCTACTCGCCGACCACGCCACACAACACATTTGGAGCGGAGCGCCACGCACTGTTGATCCCCCGTTATCGATCTTTGTTTTTTTGTCGATAGGGTTCATCAGTGTAATACGGAAAACGCTTAAACAATTCCTTGTGGGTTACAGCTGCTGCGTTCTGCACCTTCTGCTCTAACATCACCTCATCCAAACACACACACACACACACACACACGGTGCCACCCTGGCACGGTGACTTTGGCAGGAGGCGAACCAGCAGCTGGTGTGGCATCTGCTAGACAAGTGTAATCGTCTGCTGAACAAAACTCTTCCTCTGAGTGGAGCTGCTCTCTGGCCTGCCCCCCTACTCTCTGCCACACACACACACAGACTCACACACACACACACAGACTCACACACACATACCCGCGTACAGGCATGCAGTGCCAGCCAAACCCGCCTGCTGGGCAGCCATGAAAACACACACACACGCGCGCGCAGAGGGGAGCGCAAACACACACAGACGCACAACTCACTCTGCACACATCTGCCCGCCTTCACTCGCACACAGCCCACACATCACGGCTCGCACAAGCACATAATTAAACAGTAGTTAGCGGGAGACATGATCGCCGCCGACCTTCATTAAGATTCAGACCTGTTCGAGCGAGCAGGTGTGCGACTCGGTGCTGACTGTGTGTTCCTCTCTTTGTGCAGAACTACGGCGGAGGGATGAGGCCCCCTCCAAACTCCATGGGGCCAGGGATGCCGGGCATGAACATGTTAGTTGACTTTTTAAAAAAAAAATTCTTCTTAAATTTTACTTTATGCCTTTTTTTTAAAACCGTCACACTGTGATGGTATTTTGTCTCGATGACTCAAATTGTTAGTTGATATGATACAACTTTCTTCGTTAGTCGTGGAGTTCTAACCCTCAAAAGTGCATTAATACAGGCTCTAATATGAAATGAAATGATGATGTATGCACTTTGTTGTGTGCCAGAAGTTTGTTGTCCAGTTCCTCAATGCTCTCTTTGTGTGTACTTCCAGGGGTCCTGGTGGAAGGGGTCCATGGCCGAACCCCAACGCAAACTCAGTGAGTGCCGCTCTCTTACGTCTGAATGAGCTTCCGCACAACAAGTTGTGTGTCATGTTGTGTTTTGTTTCATCTCGGCTCTCTGTTCTCCACAGATAGCTTATTCGTCTTCATCCCCGGGCAACTATGTGGTAAGTGTCCCATCATGCACTGGGGCCATAAACGCCGCTGTCGCTGCAGTGGTGTCTAACAGTGGCGCGCTCAGCACTCATTTCTCTCCTCCTCTTCTACCCTCAGGGCCCTCCAGGGGGAGGCGGCCCACCAGGAACTCCCATCATGCCTAGCCCCGGAGGTGAGTTACACACCTTCTGATTCCTGCTTTTATCCGGTGTTCGCTGAAGGAAGTCTTCGTCAGAGGAACATCAGACACACGTTCTCTGTCAGATAACACGTGGCTCTTCAGGAGCCTGGCAGAAACAGGGCCCTAAACACTTCAGGAATCGAGTCTTTTATAGGAGTCAAAACAGCGACGTGTGGCACCGAATCACAGTCGTGACAGAGGCATGTCATTGTGCGTTCAACCAAGCGATCCATCCATCTGCGCTTTAACCCATCGGTTGTGTGTCTCCGCGGAGCACAGCCAGTGAAAACCAAAACGCTGGAGACGTCGTTTCTGTTGGCCGGCCGAGGGTTTTCTTTCTGTGTCCACCATTTATTATTGATGCACGCATCCTCTATTGTGATTCGTTGCCGCGGCAACCTTTTTTGCACACAACACTCCTGCTCACACGCACACCGGGAGGGGAACACATATTTTCACTGCAGTTGCCAAGACGGTTCGCACAACACCGCTCGCAGAAACGCACACCTCCCACCTCTCGATGTAACAGGCGGCGTCGCCCCAGCACTCTCTGTTATTCTTTCTTTTCCCTGCGTCTTCTTCCCACTTTCCGCCTGCGATGCCAGATCAAGGACACCCCATCCTCCTGGATCTCTGTGGGACAGACACACGCGGACTGATGCAACATGCAGCGGTTGTTAACACACAACACAGAGTGTTGGTTTAATAACTGGGTCTGATCCGCAGCTACTCAGAATTAAAGCTAATGGGTCTCATTGTGTGAGAGGATTGTGTGAATGGACTGAGAATCAGATCCAAGCGACATCATGCTCAGCAACGTTTCTGGGTTGTGACTGGATGTCAAACGAAAAAAAAAAAAAACAATTCAGGTGAAACAGTGTCAAACACAGTGAAAGACGGGGGCCACACCAGTGGCTCTGTGGACGCTCAGCTCATTATTTCCAGTTCATTACTTCAGTTTATACCCTGAATCAGTCGTGGTGTTTGACATTTATCCGATTTTTATTTTAAACATCCAATTGTTTTTTTTTCTTTTTTCTTTACAGATTCAACAAACTCAAGCGAAAACATCTACACAATGATGAACCCCATCGGCCCCGGTGGAAATAGACCTAATGTGAGTGATGTTGTTGTGCTCATTTCTTGATTACAATTAATATACATATAATAAATACATGATAAATATCAATAATGATTAATTAGCAATCATGGAAATAGAGAATTAAACAACCTCTGTGCATTTTCCTGTTATCTTCCTTTAGTTCCCAATGGGACCGGGTCCTGATGGGCCAATGGGTGGAATGGGCGCCATGGAGCAGCATCATATGAACGGGTCACTAGGTAAACAAACAGTAGAAGTACTGGCTATAACCACCTTTAGAAGCATTAGATGTAAGACTCTGCCCCCCTATGGCTGGTAAAGGGAAGTGTTCCCTCTCCCCTTCGTATTGATCACTGCTAAAACAGATTAGTGGGGCAGTGAGCAGGGCAATTGATCCTTTAGACGGGTGAGACATGGTCAGTGGAAGCAAAGTCGTAGCTCATCTGGATCTGAAACAAATAGCTTCATTAAAGGCGATTACAAATGAGAGGGCAGGGTGTGTCGCGTCGCACTGGATATCCTGAAGTGACGTTAAATTAGCAGCGGGGTCAGTTAACTGGTGTTCCGTCATGATCATTCAAGTGTGTCTTTTCTTTTTTCTTTTTTTTTGTCCATCTCCAATCGCAGGATCGGGAGATATGGATGGGTTGCCAAAGGTAAGACCGACTGACTGACTGTCAAGGTGTTTGTCTGCTTTTGAGACTTCTTTTATTCTTACGGGTTTTGTTTCCCCGTGTTGCAGAATTCTCCCAACAACATGGCAGGCATGAACAATCCCCCCGGCACCCCGCGTGATGACGGCGAGATGGCAGGCAACTTTTTAAACCCATTCCAAAGTGAAAGTGTGAGTGTGCACGCACCTTTTGAAAGCTGGGAACAGACGAGAAGACCTCAAACAAAGTCTCACATACAGGATTTATTCCCTTAACTGCACATATAGCAGTCACATCTACACTAATCCCTGGTGTGATAAAACTGTTTATTCATCGTTTTCAAGTCACACAAAAAAAAACTTGTTACAGTTGTGATCTCAATTTCAGAACAAGAATTTTAAATCCTAAATGTTTGCACGCCTCGACACGTTTGTGTCTTAGACTCTGACTAGGACTCACATCAGTGCAACAGGCCTCAGAGAGACATCTAAATTCCAAATTTACCTGACGCAACTAAGTGGTCTGGTTCTTGACTCTTTGAAGTGAGATCAATTTGCCGTGATGTTTGGGGAATTTGAGAGACGTTGACGTTTCAAATGAACAAAAACAGCTGACTGAGCAACTACGTGAATCCACTTAGATCCTCTTTTACTCCAGCAGAAAATATTTGCCCCCTGAAAAAGCTCAAGGTCACTTTTTTCTTTTTTTTTTGAAAATTCAGCAATAATACTAATGTGATAATGCAAAAAATGTTTTGCCATCCTAAAATCCTGCCCTGTGCTCAGAGCTTCAGCAGACACAAATATCACAAATATCAACAGACATATAACACCTGTCATTACACAAAGAAATCACAAATGATATGGGATTATGGAAGCTGCATATTAAACATTTGAGTTTTAACCTTCTTGAAACTTTCTAGGACACCAAACAGCGATTATGGTTTTAATTGTTTGTGTTTGTGAAATCACCTGTTCCTCCACGGCCAAACTGAACCTTCTAACCCGTTTCGAGTCCTTGTTCCCGGCTTTGCATAACTCCAGTTCAGAAACACAGCATGCGTTTGCACAGGAGCATGGACGCACGCGAGCCACAGAATGTGCTTTCTCTGATGCATGCAGAGGTCGCCATAGAGACATTAATATCAGACAGTGTGTGTATCACAGTATCTTCACTGTGATCTGAGATTCCCTAACATTTCCTCTTTGGGCTGGACTCTGCTCTGCTTGCTGCTGGTTTGTACTCACATAAAGACAGGGTTAGTTGACTTGTGTAACAAGGCATCTGAGATGGCATTAGGTCTAACTAGTTGTATTGCTTTCATTTTGGAGTGGTGAGGTTTAATATAGTTTTGGCTTATCTTTTCCTCTCTCCCTCTGTTTTTTTTCTCTCTCTTTACAGTATTCACCCAACATGACGATGAGTGTGTGATTTTCTTTTTTTTTTTTTTCTTTTATATTTTATTTTATTTCTTTTTCATCTCCCCCTTCTCCCAACCTCCCTCTCCCATCTGAACCCGGTGCATCCTGCATTCCCTCCCCCTCTCCCTTCCATCCATGGTGTGCTGGGCCACACAGCCCCTGAGGATACCCCTGGAAAGCAGGACCCCCCTCAAGGCCCCTCATCCCAACGCCTGTAAGATGGGAGTAAGAACATGAAATGGCCTCCAGGCAACACGAAGGGTCTCCTCTCTGCCTCTCCTCGTCTGCCAGGCCCCTGAAAAGGGCCCTCGGACAGTACTCACTCAGTCTCTCCCAAATCCAAAGCCTGCCCCTGTTGGTGACATCTCCCACCACTTCATCACATCATGCTGATCATAACTTATGAGGGCATGTAGTAGTAGACTGACTATGGGGTGGGGGGGTGGGGGTGGGGGGTGTCAACCCTCATTCGAAAAATCCTGTGGCAGGA
This sequence comes from Trinectes maculatus, assembly GCA_016785345.1. Taxonomy (NCBI): domain Eukaryota; kingdom Metazoa; phylum Chordata; class Actinopteri; order Pleuronectiformes; family Achiridae; genus Trinectes; species Trinectes maculatus. The sequence continues at coordinate 659,333 of JAFBJQ010000414.1, read as the reverse complement.
ATGTTATATAGCAAAAGAGATGTAACTGATGATGTTATTTTAGGGCAAGAATGGTTTTCCCTCATCGTTTGTATTTTTGTTGTTGATATTATTATAACAATTGTCATAATTGATATTATTCTCCGAATGCAGTTATGGTTTTCCGTAAAGGGCACATCTTTATCTCAGCAGCAGCATCAACAATGACAGACTAAGCACACGTGGGGAAAATGCACAATGACCTTCTGTTTACATGATTTTAGGTTTGTTTGTTTTCTTTCTGTCTCATTTTGTGTACCTCTCCTCAAAACTTCTTCTGCACACACAGCTCGTGTCTCTGCCGTTTGAAATGGCTGATGTATCATTAACCTGATCTTTCAAATTGAACAAGAGAGATTGGAATAATTGATTATCTATCACCTCATGAAGTCATTTGTGCCGAGGTGAATTTTTCCCTCCAGCATCCTCAGATGCTCTTCTGGTTCAAAGTGTCAGCTGATGCACCTGAACGATCACAGTGAGCTATCTTGTCTTCGCAGGTGCACTTGGTTGCTCTGTTTTCAATTGCAAGAAAAAAAAAATGGCTCTGATGAAATCCTGAAAAGATGATCAGGTGCTGGTTCTCACTCAGTAACAGACAGGGAGCGTTTCGTGGATCCTCTTGTCTCTTCTCTGGATTTGGTGTTGTCTGTAAATACAACATACTCGACTTGTGTTGTGGTTGTTTTATTTGTTATTTACAGTGTTGTCTGTGAATCTTAAAATGTGATTCCTTCCCCTCCATGTTTTTTTTATTTTTTTTATTTCCGCCTTTCTGTGGACTCTTTCTGTGGCACTGTTTTCCATCCAGGACTCATTCTGGTCTCTCCTTAGTGTCTCCTGTATTTTTTTGGACCGGGGGAGTCGGGACCCCCTTTACCTGCTCGCAAACTTTGAGTTTGTGGTGAACTCTCAGATCCACCACGGTAACCTGGCCCAAACCGACGAAATAACTGTCTCATTGAAGCTCCTGTCAGCCAGGTCCTTCAGCCAGTCCATGATGTGTGAGATAATGGATCTAGAGTATTGGATTGCTGTAGCAGCACTGATGATGGGAACAGAGTGATGTACCATGGGGTTAACAGACCATGCAGCCACATCGGTCCAAAGATGAGGGGAAAAAAATACATGCTTAATAGATATGTTTCCTTTTTTTTTTTTTTGGATTGCTTACATTTTTTTCATTCATCTGAGGAAAAAAACTTTAAGCCCATAAATTCTGCATAGCGAGAATATTACACTACTTCATTTGATTCTTCTGTGTTCTGTTATGTGCTCTGTGCGATTAACTCACTGTTTCAGTGAGAGCAACTGTCTCTAATGGCGTCACACTGCAGCACACATCAGTCACAGCTATGTTCAACCCAACAATAATAACCATTGTAGCCTCTACAGGTGTTTGTGATGTACTGTTCAAATGACTGATATGTATCAGTGTAAACAGAGTCAATATGGACATCTCCAGGATAAGGCTGTCAGTGGCTTGGGAACTCTCTCTCTAGTGTTCCTCCGATGTAGTCACGCACACCTCCCTTCTTTCCTCCAATCCCATCCTTCACCCCACACACCTCTCTCCCTTTTCCTTTAATTTCCTTTTTTTGTAAATACTGTATAATGCATTTTGATATCATTGACATGTTTTGATATGTCAGTCACTACCAATGAATACAGCTGAAAGTAAATTATAAATAAAATTGTCCATGTTTTTCATAGAGAAAGGATGCGCTGACTATTTGGCTCGCGTGGCTAAATTTCCATGGAAATGTATAGAACGCAGTGACACAATAAATGCAGATTGTACGCTAAAGACATGTTTGTTACGGAGGAAAGGACAGAGAGGACAGGACAGAGAGCAGCAAATGAGCTGTGGCGTCCGCACTCTGCCCTCGTCTCCACATGCTTCGGTTCAAAGTGACTGATCATTGGCTGTGAATGATCTGAATCATTTTTCAGAAGGGCGTCTTCTCACCAAAACAAAAAAAAACATGTGACATCATATTGCAGTTTTTAATATGAAGGATTTTTATCAATTTAAGAACTTTTAAAAAAGGAAAAAAAAGTACTTAAGAGAACCTGGTTTTAAATTAAGAAGAGATGAAAAGGTAATACTTGTGGGGGAGAACTGTGTCCTTTGCTATTTGCTCCTGTAATAGCTTTGTATAGATTGAAGCTCTCTCACTGATCCTCTCTCAGTCCTCTGTGTATATCGATTGTTGGCCATCTCTGTACTTCTATTGTGATGTATAATACTGTACCATTAGGAAGATTTGCTGGTCGGGTGGGGGTGAGGGTGGGGGGTTATGTTGAGTCGGGGAGGGTGGGGGGATTTAAGGGAAGGGCATATAAATGATTCTCCTGTACCGTTCATGGTCCTTTCTGATGACACGGCAGTATTCAATATGAAGCAGTCTGTCTCTTGGGTTTGCTTTGTATTTCATGGTAGGATAGTTCAGAATCTTGTCTTAGGGACTTAGGTGTCTTGTGTAGTTAATAAAGATGTTCTTTGTATGTTTCTTTATATTGTAAAGTTTCTTTAGACCGAAAGGAAAAGATAATTTGCTTATCAAAAAGAAACGATGCATCAATAATAAATGTCATTTGATTTTTCCTCGTTGTTTGAATCTCTTACCCCGAGTCCTCATCCTCCTAGCTTTCAAACCCCATTTCATACAGTACACAAAGAGGTTCGCTAAAAAAAAAAACATCCTTATCTTTGAAAACAAATTTCTAGTGCATGCATGCTTTTCCAAATTCTGAACTTTGTACGCCATGATGTTATTGTCCAAGAGCTACATAGGTTTACCCAAATTACCACTATTGCCAATAATAACAATAATAATAATGAGTTTCAAGTTTCACATTGCTTTTAACATCTCCGATATCCCAGACAACAAAAATTAATTATTATTAATTATTGAATCTCAATCAGTTACAGTTTACTTCTAGGTGTTGGTAAAACAATAAATTTAAGTATTTCTGAGAAATACTGGCTGATTGGCTACTTAGAGGTTATTTAACCTCTCATTATAATTAAATATTTGACCTTATTTTCTTGACTGTGACGTTAAATATTAACATTGATGAAAAAGTCAAATAGAAAGAACCTGAGCTCAAGGTTAACATAAGGTTAACCGGAAGCAGCTTGTTGTGAGGAGAGGCAATGAAGTCAGTTTGACGTTGTACTAAGCTCAATGTGAGGTTTCCTTGAGGCTCGTGCTGCTCAACGGGGTGGGCGATAAAAGCTTTATTGACATGTTACCTGTCAGGTAACAGCTTCAGCATTGGAGTAAATAAAGCACCTTAATTGGATGTGGTTCATTCATTTATTCATCTAAACTGTTGTTGAATTGATGTGTGGGTCATTTTAATAGAGGTCTACTAATGACAAAAACTTATTATGATTTAAGTCAATGGTTAAATAAATCCAACAGGACACGAGTAGGACATACTCCAACCACTTCCTGAAACAGCGAGGCTACATACGTCACAAGTGACGTCACTCCCCTTTAAAGAAGCCTCGTAACGCGCTTCAGAAAAGACTTTGTGGACTTCACGAGTCCCTACGTCACGTCGCTAGTAACGGGAGTTGTGTACTGGACGTCGAGAGGAGAAACGGAAACGCAATTGTCGATCTCATTAGGCAAGCATTGATTAATACCGATCCCAACGTTTATATCGATAGTTTAGCTCGATCCGGCCACCGCTACCCAACAGCAAACTGACTTCACGGTTGTAAACTGGGATTTACCGGGACCAAAACAAGTCGCTGCACAAACAACTCTGCACCTGAAGGTAACCAAAATGGTTTATTTTCATTAAAAATGTTTATCTCATTTGTCGGCTCTCTCTGAGGTTGACAGCAGCATGTAATAACACAGTCACTGAATGTTGACGTTAGCTAGCTAGGTACCCTGCTAAAATGCAGCTAATGCTTGTTTGCCATTATCAAGCGTGTTAGCAGCAGCCTGTTAGCCGCAGCACAAGTTGCCAGAAACTTCTGGAAACGCGATGTTAGCTTAGCTAATTAATCACAAATATGCAAAACAGTAACTTTGTGAGTTGTGGCTAAGAACATGTTGTATATGATGAAAACGAAACTAATGATAAGACTGGACTACCCTGAATAATTTGGAATGACAGTGTGTTATTAGCAACTGCGTGTTACCGTGTTGACAGCGAGTAAGCTTCGTGACAAGATAAAACGGGTGAATCTGTAAACAGTGAATTGTAGGTTTATTCTATTTGTAAGTTTATTCGGGACTGATCACCGTGTTTGTCACAGTAACCATCTGAATGAAACAGAGGTGAGCATGGACGCCTCTGAGAACCATGAAAACACAACATCAGGGAAGAAGAATGGCAGAACCTCGTTGCTTGACAGCGGGGAGGACTTCGAGACCTTGGAATTTCTAGACGAAAAAGACAGTGACGACGACCTCCCTCCTTTGGAAGATGCTGGAGGAGGGAATGGGAAAAACACTCTTGAGTCTGACAGAGGAGATGCGGACCCTGACCCAGAGCCTCCAGCGGAAGTCGACGAGTGGCTGGATGTTTTGGGTATGTTATCAAAGCACCTGTAGATAACTTATAGTATAATACATTTGTGTTGCAGAAGTTTCAGACGAGTCAGTATTGATGCATGATTGTGTCTGTCTAATCAACTCCACAAACCTGACCCATCTGTCACAGAGATTCAATAAGTGCACTTGATCCAGGCAGTTGTGGTCACTTACAGTGATTTAGTGCTGTACACAATCTGTTCCCAGGTAACGACCTGCTAAAGAAAAAAGTCCTGGAGGCAGGAGCAGGGCGAGACAGTCGGCCACAGAAGGGACAGAATGTCAAGATCAATCTAAAGGTCTCCCTAAAGGACGGGAGACTTGTGGAAGAGCAAGCTGATGTCGTTTTTACTTTGGGAGATGGTGATGTCATCCAGGTAGAAACTTTTTCTTTTTTTATTTCAAGCTGCAAATAATGTATAGATTAAGCACAGTTTCCTTTGTGTCAATGACAGAAGTCATGTATGCATTGGTTTCTTATTCGGAGTGATATCATTCTTCTGTCAGGCTCTGGATATCACAGTGCAGCTCATGGAAATGGGAGAAAAGGCTCTCATCCAAACAGATGCTAAATATGCGTATGGAACCCGTGGGAGGTGAGCATTATGTTTTGATGTAAGGCATGCTTAAAGGTTTACTTAAAGGTAGTAATTTACTTAATTCACAAAGACATGTTAATGTACCTTGTATAATGATGAAATAGATTTTCTCGCTTTACAAGGCTTATGAAATCCTGTATTCCTGTTTCTTACCCTTTCTAGTTACGAACCAGAAATCCCATCCAATGCCGACTTGTCACTAGAAGTGGAACTGCTGGAAGCTACAGATGCTCCAGACCTGGAGCTGTTACCCCCTGCAGAAAAGATTGCACTTGCGAGCCTTAAGAGGGAAAGGGGCAATGTTCATTATCAGCATGGGGACTACGCTTTTGCTGTCAACTCGTATAGCATTGCCCTGCAGATAACGGAGTCCAGTTCAAAAGGTGAGATAACGATCAAGGAGTCAAGAGTTAGTGAACACCTTACGAAAGTAGGTC
>JAFBJQ010000414.1:627077-653527 GCA_016785345.1 Trinectes maculatus | reverse complement strand
CGGGAGCGCTCACCAACTAGTTCCCGTGTGAAGTCTGTACGTATTTACGGGGCAAACTGCTTAAGCCGAAACAAGGAAGTTCATGGGAGATGTGTCGTAACCACGAAAACAACGTAATTCGTGACCGTCGTAACTCGAGGACCCCCTGTACTCTGCTTTGAGATTTGTGGTTATATAACAGGAGTGTGAATAGTAGGCAAGGAAAACTCTTTGGATCTCACAAATATGATAATGATTGACTCATAGACAGTATAATTATTTATTCTTATTTCAAGCCTCTGTTTGTGTCTGATCTCTTTTTTAATTGTTTGCTTTAGAATTGGTAATATGAACTCAGGGACACAAGAATTCCAATGTACCTGATTTAACTTGTACAAATGGCAATAAACTCTATTCTTTTCTATTCTGCTGTAGTTGACATTAGTCCCGAGGAGGAGGATGAATTGATGGATGTGAAAGTGAAGTGTTTAAACAACATGGCTGCATCTCAGCTGAAACTGGACCACTATGATGCAGCACTTAAATCTTGTGTCTTGGCTCTTGGTTACCAACCAGAAAACATAAAAGCTCTTTTCCGCATGGGCAAGGTAAAAATTTTTTCATTTCATTTCATTTTTGTTTGTTTGTTTGTTTGTTTGTTTTTAATTTACCAGTTAACCGTAAATTGTGTTTTCACTTCAGGTATTGGCCTTGCAAGGTGAATACAGTGAAGCCATTCAAACCATGAGGAAGGCACTGAAGTTGGAACCAAGCAACAAGGTACCTGCTGCCTTTTTACATTCAGTTTTAGTAATTCACAACTTTTATAATGGAAAAATTGCAATTTTTCCTGGCAACCAGAAGATGGTGCTATAGGGTAAACTATCTCATTACTTAGTTTGTAGCGCAAGGTCAGATGGACTGTTGCTGATTCATCGTTTCAGAGGATCTGTTTTCATGTTGTTGCTGTAAATAGCTTTGCCCTGTAACCCAGCCATGTCTAATGCCTAGCCCCTCTTCCTGTTCTCCTTATAGACATGGGTATATGTGGTTCTTTGCCAGACTATGACAGAACTCCGCTCGGTGCGTGGGCTTCTTAGATTGGCTGTTTACAGCAGCTTGGTATTCATGCCCAGATCCTACACCAATCTGTTAAACCACATATGGCCTGGCCACCACTTATCATGCAACACATGTAGCACAAAAATAATTTTAAAATCGTATATCTGAGGTGGATTGCTGAATTAATTCATCCGCGTGCAGATGGGAATATTTTGCATATGCGAAGTAAAATGATGCATGTTTCATTGCAGTGTCATTCCTTCTATCCCCTTACCCCACTATCACACACACACACACACACACACACACACACACATACATATTAATGCACTGTCAACATTGTTATTAGGTCAGAACTAACGTACATGTGTACTTTTGAAGACAAATCTCAAAGTGAGATCGAATCAGAAGTCATTACTGGAGGCAGATTCTAAAGCCAGGTGTGAACCGATGTACTCAAAGCCAACTCCTTTCGATCAGATCCCAAACAACAGTATGTCTGTTTGCAATTATGTAACAGCATTTCTATTTTGGTACCATGTTGTTGTTGTCATAAAGTTATAATGGACTCGCCGCTTAATGCGCAAGGCTCCCCAAAATAAGCCTATGTTCTACCACCAAGTACAGTGGGTGTGCTTTGGTGACAATACAAGAGCTCTCCCATTATAATCAAATAGGCGGTCTAAGACAGACACAGGAAGTGCAGAGTGACAAGCTGGCATCCTAGCGCTTTTACAAGCACTGACAGACTTGCTGTCTGCATTTTTATTCTGGTGTCAGTTGCTCACGCCCAGTGTCCTCAACTGCGACGGATGAAAGGAAATTTATTATATACATGGTTTGTTTACGCCTTGACGTGGCGTGCAGAGTTGACGGCACCGACAGTGTCAGACTGCCTCAGAGCTGCGTTTGGACATACAGACGCTCATAGTACAGGGTGTTAAATATTTGTTTAGCCTACTTTGTTCCTGCCCTGGGGGATGAGTCAGTGCTGTGTTGTTTTTGTCAATTTGGTGGATAATTGGGTAACATCGGTGCCAGCTTGCCATGGGTGCCCTGCTTGATCACTGTCCCGTAAAAGTATCATCTTGCATCTTCCTCTTAGCAGTACATTGAATGGACAGATCCTCAGGGTATGTTATTATGTACAGACACTGACACTAACTCTCCCTCATATATAAAATTACTCTTGTGTTATCGCAGACTTTATGAAACTGTGCCTTATCAGTCTGCATGAAGCACATTCCCAAAGCATAAACATTTTAGTTGTCTTTGAAAGGAGTGGTTTGCTTCGTCACGTGCCAGCTTTAAGAGCAGAGTGAGTCAGATCCGAGAAAAATGTTGCCGCAGTCATCCTGGAATAATTGTGTGGACATCCCGACTAAATGGCAGGCTAATTTTGTGATGCAAGCCCGCGACTTCTTGTATGACAACAAAGAAGAACAAAGAGCAACAAACACAAATGTGTCTTTTCGGTCGTTATGATTGTCTGTGTTTAGACAAAGTTTAATTCAGCCATTGTGACTGTGGAAAGACGATTGGTCATGTTGTGTGACGTTATGTGTTTGTCGATGAAACCAATTGTTGCCCTGACACTTTCCCATTTAAGATGTAAATCATTTGGGTTTGTGTACATTAGCAGGTTGTTATATCCTGTACATAAGGATAGTTAGGTTTGGCAGAGTGGAGGGGCTTTGTGTATTGGTCTGTACCCACCAACACCTACTTGTTTTGTCTCTCCTGTCTAGACTATCCACGCAGAGCTCTCTAAGCTGGTGAAGAAGAATTCAGAGCAGAGAGGTGCAGAGCAGGCCATGTATAAAAAGATGCTGGGTAACCCCACTAGTTGCCACAGCAGCACACAGAAGATCTGCACCAAATCTTCATGGGTGAGACTGTCATCCCCAGATGAAACACATGTACACTGTGATGAACATTTAGGGTTACTATACAAATTGAATCCTTTGCCGTCATCATTTGGCACTCATCCACTGTCATGACAGTTCTTTTGAAATAATAGGTACAGTATGTAAATCTCAAGGGAAGTGATGTGTGGTAATGAAAAGATCGTCCGTCATAATTACTTCAAGTTAGATGAACAACTGTTAATTCTGCTTGTTTCTTAAGATCCAAACATCTGATAATGAAAATCCTTCATCCTGCAACTTGAAACATTAAGATAGTAGTTGCTGGAAATGTTATAATCAGCCACCAGGGTGACAGTCTGCACTTTTCATTGTGCCGGTATTCACTGTGCCATTATTCAGCCGATTTAACATGCACTCTCTAATCATTTGTTTCTTCATTTCTTTAGGGTCTCAGCTGGAAGTGGCTGTTTGGTGCCACTGCAGTAGCCATTGGGGGTGTAGCGTTATCCGTTGCCATAGCTGCTAGAAATTGAACCAAACCTGTGGAGATGACCTGACTCCTGCAGTGTGAGGCCCTAAATGGAGAAGAACATCTGGCAGTGCCTTCTTCCCGGGTCAGCCGGGTCAGTCGCCCCCTCGCTGTCACTCTTGTTTCTCTGCTATGTTTGAGAAGCATATGTGACAAATAATTAAAACATCAATATTTGCATATTGGAAATGTATTTCCAATAATATGAATGTTTATGCATATCTGTCACATTCCCAGGCACTCATCTGTAAAGGTTGTTGTTCATCCAGGTCATTCTAACTGCAGGAGTTGTTCCTAGTAGGCAACTAGATTTGCTCAAGTAACACAGGTCATTTGACCTCTCATTCTAGAGGGCTTTTCAGTGACCTACTTTTGGGCGATTAGTTTTACCTGAGTCAGACTGTGAATAAGGGTCACACATGTGACCTCTCAGGTGACCCTGGCGCCCTAAGCTAGTTGTGTAGTTGCCTACTACAAAAAACTCAGAGATAGCCAGACACTTTTTTCTTTTGCTGCCATTGTTTTTGTTGTTGGTAGTTGATGTTAGGAAATTGATTATTTGATCACTGTATTGAAAATAGTTGACTACAGATTCAGATAGATTCTATTTATGGAGTATTTTTTCCCCAGTTAAAATTTTGATTGCCTTAGATTATGCTGTGGTTTAAAAGCATCAGATGCGATGCAGGAAACAGGAATACAGGATTTCGTAAATGAACACATCATTTCACCTTGTTTTACGTTACATTGTTTTTGTCTCTGTTGATGTAAAGCTGATGCTGTTATCTGAGGTTCTCACACTGGCACAATGCTTGTGTGTTACATTTCTCTAATGAAACACTGAGTGAAACACTAAGGACAACAAACATGCATACAATAAAGTACAATACATCCATTCCTCAGGATACTTTATGTTAACAGTTTTTCACGATTGTGTACTCTTCATAAGTTGTTTGCACAGTTGTGTTTGTCTTCTGCCGTGAGAGGTTTGTGTTGTTTTTGCACTGATAGCTTAATAGTACACTGTGAAACTGAAACATCAGCACAAGATACAGTGTCACCAACGACAAACAGTGGTAGTATAGAAATATGCATGTCTGCTGTATAGATTGTCAAATGCTTCTGTGCGCTCGATCACACATATACATATGGGAAAGCATCAGCCAGATTATAGGAACTGTACTCGATGTTAAGCATTCCAAGTGACTCGTTTCCTGCCAATAGAATTGCAGTTAATTTCCTGAAAGTCTCTCACTGATGCCTACGAATAATGCAGAGGCATCTTTTATTTTCATTTTCCAATTTCCAGTTGACCCTTTAAGTATAATTCTTCACCTGTGACGTTTTTCTTTAATTATGTTCCTTCTATTTATTGCATTGTTTTTGTTGTTTTTGTAATTGTGACACCCTTCAATCTGTAGCTTCCGTCCTATAGAGCCAAATGTTTGATAGATTTCTTCACGACAGCGTTCACAAACGTTTGCTGTATTCCCTGCTGTTTCTTCATTTTTATATTTATCATAATAAAAAGTGTCCGTTATCAAACCACGGCTTCCTTCCTATCATGTTACAATGTCTGCTAGCATATCTCAGTGTCATAGTGTAAATGAAGATAAGGGAAATACCAGTATGCATTGGAAATACCTACATTAGACAGAGACGTCTATAATAATAATAATAATAATAATATTTGTCCATCAGCCTTATTCAGCCCTGTTTTCAGTCCTTGACACGTCTCAAATCGTCGATATTTACATTTCTCCCGTTTCATTTGTTTACAGTCGGACATTCCTGGGTGTTTCGGATATTCCCAAACTGACTTTTTTTTCAGACATTGACGTTTCACTGACGTAATGAGATGACCCGTCGTTTCCCCTCTTCCTACGCATTACAGATGCGTTACTCTAGATCCTGTGATAAAGGTGTGTATTATATAGTCAGCCGTTCACAACTATAACTTAGATTTTAGAAGAAGAATAAAAACAAGACTTATTCGCGTGTTGTCAGCGAATTATTTATAGAATAATCACAGGCGTGTGATTTAAATATTGTGTATTTAAAACTTTATTTAAAAAAAACATTTTTATAATATTTATTTTTGTGGTCACAAAGATGTGCCCGTGTTGGGCTTCGTCGCCGCGCGGTCACTTCATCGACCGCTCACTGAATATTCATTGACGGGAGCGACGGGAGTTCTCTCGGTTTACAACAGTGTGCGTCCGTGCGCGTGGTGGGAACGGCAGCAAGATGGCGGCGCTGAAGGAGGAGCAGTGCTACGGACTGTCCTGTGGAAGAGTGAGCAACGGCAGCAATGTCTCCGTCTTTCACGTCAAACTCACTGACAGCTCGCTGAGGGCTTTTGAGGGCTACCAGAGCAGCAAGGTAAATGGCTCCTTTCGGTACCGGGCGGTTGTGGCAGCGGCAGCGGCTGGCTGAGTGAGTGAGGTCGGTCCCCCCCGCTCTGTCTCCTGCCGCTGCGGCTGCCTTCATGCTGCGATATCCAGCCACAGCCGGCTGCTCCATGCTAGTTTGCCGTGATTAAGTGTCTCGAAGAGCGGCCACCGGCTCGCCAGTCTGTCCGGGCGACTTGCCCGCTGTTCGGTAGCCGTCGTAGCGTTTGGTAGCTACACCCACCGACCGCTCAGGGCGACTCCTGCCATTTAACAACCCCAACCTGACACCGAGCCCCCGCAACTTTTATTTCACTGTGTCACGGTGATTTGTTTTAGTCGCCACGACACTTTTAACTCGCGTGTCCGTAACTTGCTAACACGAACATATATATATATGTGTGTGTGTGTGTGTGTGTGTGTGTGTGTGTGTGTGTGTGTGTGTGTGTGTGTGTGTGTGGTTGATTTTAATTCTGAAGATATGGACTATCCACCGATGTCCTTAGAAAGTTTAAAGCTATCAAAAATTGGCACATCTTGCTAGCTTAAATAGCCAAACAACTGCAACAACAAGCAGTATCTATCTGAGCCCTGTCTACTACATCTCAACATATACATATATCCATACAGTATATAATATACATCACAGTTGTTCAGCCAAGGAGAGAGTCGCATTGGTTGAGTGTGTAATGACAACGTGGTGAATAATTTGGAAAAGTACCCAGTATTATTCATCTGAAATGTGGCCATCTCCTTTACCAACCCCCTCACTGCCACTACAGGCTCATGTTCAAGTGCCGCAAAGTTATTTCCCAGCAGATTCAACACATTTGCTGTAGGATTGAAAAGAGCAGACTTCAGGCTGTGGTCTCTGAAATGGCTGTACCTCTGCTGCCTGTACACAGAGAGCTGTAAGTCTGATGATGGTCATCTAACATTTCAGCTTCTATAAATATTTGACAGGGAAAACCTGGCAGGCTGGAAGGAACAGGCCTTATCTCCAGCTTCAGCGTCTGTATACAGCACAACTGCAGCTGTAAACCAAACAATAAAATTGTGACGGGGCGACTGGGGAACTAGCAAGTGTAGGAAGAGTGTTTATTTGATGCACGACACATGGAAGAAGTCATCAATATAGTGCAATCCCTTAACTCTTTGAGATATTGCCATTCTAGTAACAGCAGTTATGTCGGGGGAATAGTTCATATCTGTACGTATTCGGGGACTGTTTTCAAGTTTGGGTGATTGCACAGTATGCCAACAAGCTTAGCTGATACAGTATGTGCCTTTTTAAATAATGAAGTGGTGCGTTTTTTCTTTAACTGTAATTTGATGCATGCAACTAAATTCAGCCCGCACCGTTTCCTTTTGAGTTATTTCCCCAAACTGTTACCTAATTGTAAACTGTAACCAGCTTGTTCTGTGTTGCCTTTCACAAACTGCGATTCTTGTATCAACTCGTATTTCAGAAAGCTTTGGTAATCACAATGGTTTGGACCAAAGTTTTCATTTATAGAGCTTGTAATTAAACATAGGAAGTCATTTTTTTTTCATATGAAAACCAGAAAGTAAATATGAAGCATCTGTGGAGCTTGTGGAGTTGATATTGGCACTGGGGCTTTCCTTCAGGGGTTGAATGCTGCCCCACCCTTTCTGCCATTATTGCACTCCTATGAAGTCATGTTAATCGCTTATCAGCATGCAATTTCCTATTCAGAATATATATATCGTTGAAAAACTGGTTTGTGCGATATAAACGGGAAATCTGCAGACTGAATTTTTTTTATTGGTGCTGTTTGGCTTGTACATTGCTACTCTTAAGAAGCAAAATGTTGACTCATGTTTTAGAGTGAAGCTGCACATTTATCTGGAAATGTGACCAATCAAGTTATATTGCTCATCCTACACAGAGTAAAACAATTTACCTATTATTCAAGTTTAAACCATCATTTACAATTTAACAAGATCCCTTCTATTGACTGCATGCATGGTACCAGAAATATTAATGACACAAAAATACAGTCTAGGTTTATTTGTACAACCGTAAAAAGGAATTGTGTTTGTAACAGCAACAGTATATTCACACAGTGACAAATGGTAATCACACAGTTATCATGCATTGGTGTGGACGTGTGCCACATCTAGTATAAATTAGCTACATGTGTGTATACATCACATTATTGTGGCATAAACACTGGCGTCTCCTCAGTCACCTGCACATATGCGAGCTTGGAATATACAGTATTTCGATTACGATAAGGTAATGAAATATATGGAAAAACTGTGCTAAACTAAACAAGTCAACTGGATCATCAGATTCAAGCTACATGTGATGCACTGTCATTTTCAAGTTCAGACCAACTGTTAAATAAACTAAGAATTGAAATTGAGTTTATTAGTGAAACCATATGCTAATATTAATACACATGCTACCATCCCAACTTCTAATTATACCGCCTCTGTTTTGCCTCAGATATGTTTTAGGGGAAATGAGCTCCTCCAGGCTCCTCACAATTCAAACGTTGACCATCACCCAACATTAGGAATGAGGTGGGAACTCGGAAAAGGAAGAGGAAGAGAGTGAAACATGCCTTCCAATGTAAAAGTTGAAGCACGGCCAAAGATATAATCAGACAAAGCTTCTAATGTTTGTCAACCCAGTTTTTGCTTTTATATGGGAGTTTATAGATTCAAGCTATCAACAAAAACACATCCAACAATTTAACAGATAAACTCGAATTGCCAGGAGATTAATAGTATGTGTGTTTACATAGTCGCTGAATTCCTTTTAAAGGGCTAAATGTTAGTCTAGATGCAAATCTGATCCAGGCTGTTTGAGAGCCAGTGTTCTGGTTTTAAGAATCTTATTAAAAAGTGAGTAATTCCTGTTGTGCCTCTAGCGCAGTAGCTGAGCTTCCTGCAGGAGACGTGACTGTCAGCTGGTTCCTCTGTTGGTCGTCTGAGGACAGAGAGAACTGGAGCTGCTGCTGTGGGACTGGCAATCCAGAGACTCGTTTTTTTCCACTCTTTTTGTCGCTGTCTATGACATAAGCAAGGAAATGAGTAAAGCTACTTGAGCGTCATCAAGCTGAAGGTTACTGAGAGTGCAGGCAAGTTTATAATTATGTCTCGGGATGACTGTTGTTATAGCAGTGTAATGGAAAAACACAATTTTTATTCAGCAGTGCTCACAGTTTTCAGTGTTGTCATTATAGAACAGCCAGTTATTCTCAAAATACACTTACCCAAAGTCTTCTGTAGCACTGAGCTTAAGTTTTACACCAGTGTGAAGTAACATTGGTCGGCAGTCCAGGAAAGCATTCATATAAAGTGACAATAAATCTCATGCTGACTCTGCAGTATTATACTGGTGAGAGATGAGTAGTTCCATTTGAATGTTAAAACTTTTCCGTGGCCCGCATTGCCTCTTTTGTCTTGTGGTTTGCTGATGGATTGGTGATTTTAGACTGCAAGCAGGAATTTCACATTCTTAAGGACACACATTACACTAATGGCACCCAAATTGTAGTGAGCATGGAGCAGTTTATTATTCGAATGCATTCCCCCTTTTTAAACACTGCAAAGAATAATCGTTGATGAAAATCATACCTGCTACTAAAAGTATGTGTAACTGTAGGTGACAGCAGACAATAAATAGTCTGGATGACTACTGAAAGGAAACTGATTGCATTAAGTGTAATGCTCCATTCCATTCAGGTTGCACTTTGTAAGGCTTTTGAGCGTTGACGTGTATTAAATTTAGGGGTTTGTTTTGAATAAGAAGTCAAAGAGGTTTCTGTGCAGATGGGGATCAAGCCTAAGTAAAGTGCTAATGGTGACAGGCTATAGGTTTCACTACGTAGGTCAGTTTACACCATGGCAATTTTGGTACTGTGCCTAATTCCCCGCTACCCCCAGTATCGACTCCTATGGGAATGGTATGGGAAGTAATGGAGACTGGTTGGGGATTTTGTTGCTTGACGCTGGTCAGCCTGTGCCAGTGCTGTGGTTATTTAAGGAATGCTGACTCCCCGGTTTCAGCTGATCACGGGACACTGCAAGGGATGACCATAACCACTGAGGCCAAATATGACTCTAAATGTCATAGTGTTCTTTAGTGGCAGCGATGCCACATGTGACCGTGTCAACCATGTGTCACTGCACCCCAAACTGCAGTGTCTTTTTCAAAATATCAGTCAGGGCAGAGGTCATGGTTTGGTCTTTGGTCTGCAAACACACTCGGTGCCTGTTCTTTTTGATCAGTAAGACAGCAATGAAAGCACTTGAAAACAGGTCCAAGTGTACAGGAGCCAGAGGAGCAATTTCTGTAAATATACTGTAGGTGTTGTTTATATGTAGGCCATTTATCACTTTAAGGTGTGATAACTCTCTTAATAGCGAAATTAAATTGGTGCTGTCTTAATCGATGCAGACTTAATGTCTGAAAGGCTCCTTATTGTGTTTGTCAGTGACAAGGGTACCAAAAAAATTGATGATAAAGCAATGTTCTGTAGTGGCACATTCAAGTGACACGGTAATGTTTTGTCTATTTTAAGTGTGGCACTATGACACATGTAAACCTGAAGTCAATGATCTCATGTTGCAGTTTGGACAAAGATGTTGCAGCAAGGTTGGTGTGCCCAGTCACATACATCCTCAGATGTTATAGGTGTTAACAAAAAATATTTGCAGACTAGACATCATACAGCAGTTGTCCACCTGTATTTTTCATAGAAACTGTGCAAGCACAACACTTTTTCAATCTATTGTCAGTAATACTCCAGTGCCAGGGGTTTTAGCTAAATTACAATGATTCATAAATTAATGATAATTTGTTGAAGTTTAGCCTGAAAAAACAAATGGAGACAAAAGTTGTAAATTAACTGTTGTAACTGTTATTCCTCTCCTCACAACCAAGGAGTGTTATAACACATGCTCGAAATGTCAACGCATGATCAATAGTAGCTCTGCACTCTTCAGATGGATTTTTTTATGAGCAGTGAAGAAGCAGTAACACTAAATACACCAACAAGTAGTTCTGACCCTCCTCTGTCACAGCTATATTATATGGCACCATATTTCCAACACAGGACCCTCAGCAGTGTTGCAGGCACAGTATTGATGCACAGTATTTGATACTAGGGACAGTTTGTGCTGTTTCACCCTTGCAGAGTGCATGGGACAACGTGATCTTCCCACCTCTGAAATACTAGACAGGTGGAACATCTCATCAGTGTGACAGTTATGCAACTAAACACCTGACAATTTCGGTGACATGGCCAACCCATAGGGATTTGGACATGGCTATTCCTGTATGCGTCTACTTACAAAACAATGAAATTCTTTGGCAGCGTGACATGAGAAAGTAGAGTAGAGTTTCGCTGCGTGTAAACATTTTAACCTAGTCTATTAAGGCTGTATAAAGAACCCAGTCATTTTCCATGACCTACAATTTGTCTAGTTATTTTTGTAGAAACAAACTCCTAGTTTGTATTATTTACACTACTACTGACATAGAGTATATCCAATTTTTGGAATACAACTCTCAATTCTTTGGACACATAATTTGTGTTATTTGTGTAATATTTGGTATTACGGATACAGATGATGGGCCACAAATTTTATACTTATCTAATAAATTGCAATTGATATGTAGATACTGTATGTTACAACCATTTACTGCTAAAACATTTGAGCAAAGTACAGTATGAAGGCAAGTTTTTACTTCAGCAACATCAGTGGTGTTTTATCACTGCCTGCCTGGCTACAAATTCATGCCACTGCCAGCTGATACCCATTCTGTTTGGCAGCATGTAAGGACATCCATGGTCAGGACCCATACTGTGTCCCTAAGGTTAGCTCTGTGGAACGTTCTGGGCTCAGGTCCCAGAAAATAGTGACAGGTCAGCAGCCCATTCAGCCGAACAGGCTGAGGGTAGCACTATGTTAGCGGCCCTGGGGTGGGGGTGGCAGAGGGTTAGGGTGGGAGTGCGAGTGCTAAAACTGGTGCTGTTTTAAACATTGCAGGGGTAAACCAGGGAGTATGGCTCCATGAAAAGACTGGTTTTCCTGGATAGGTTCTGAGTGTTTTGAACTAAAACAAAATCTGGCAAACTTTGACTTCTTCTCTCGTCTCGTTCTATTTTTTTGTTCATGCCAGAAAGGTTTAGGCAGAGTGAAACTGCTTTTCCATAGTGTTTTGAAATGTTTCTAAAGTATCGAATAAGAAGGTCTGTGCAAAAGTTTGTGGTCATCCATCCATCATTTGTTGAGATACTTGATAAAACACACAACCCCATGGTAATAAGTGGGTGTGTCAAAATTTATTAAACATGCTGCTGCTGCAGATTATTCGTCATTTCTCAGAATTGCATTTCCAGCTAAGATGTTTGGCCATAAATATGATTCATTATTAATGCTACAACCATACTAATACAATTTGGATTTTCTAAAAAGATCTCCTTTTAGACGAGTTCATATCAGAAGTCATTCCCGTCCATACTAACACACCTACAATGTTTATCATACAACCAAACAAACTATAAAAAACAAAATGATGAAGAGAAACTGAAAGTAAATGTTATAAGTGTTTTTCATACACAGCTTGTTGTCAAGATGAGGCTGATAAAAACTGATCATGACGCAAATGTCGGTAACTGTGTCACCTTTTCATTATTAGATCTTTGTTTTTGCCTGCCCATGCTTCTTTGCAGGCTGGAATTTCCAAGCTAACACAAAGCCAACAACATTTCCAGACGTATTAATTTTAGCATCTCGGAAACTCCGGAGTAGTGGATATGACAGCTGTACCTGTAGCAGAAACAATGCATTTTTCAACCTAGTAGTGTAGATACATCATTAGCTAGCAAGCTGTTTTACTACTGAATATGGTGAAACAAATTTATCAACCATAATACCTAAAGCCTAAATTGCACTTTCCACAGAACAGCAGTACTGACAACAGTTAACACATCTGCATATTGTAACTGTGGCTATTTATGATCCATTGGCACCAATCACTTCACCTGGTAATTTCCAAGCTCACTCGTATAGTTTTACAATCGTTACAATTTCTGGCACCTGCCTTTCAGTGGATTACAGTAATAAAATAATTGGAAATAAATGTGGTTTTATACGTCCAATGCTGACTTTATACTTATGGTACTGCTTCTTTAAGTAAAGTTTAACTGGACCTGCCACATATTTGAAGTCTTTTTTAATGAAATAATAACTTATAGGATTTCCTGGGGGCATCAGTTGGCCTTACAGTTGAGGCACATACATAATGGCAACATTCAGTTTGTTTTAATTGTTGTTTCATTTCATATCCTCATTTCTCTCTCCACCCTATTTTTTACTGCTTTTGAAAATGTCTGCATAATCCACAATATAATTGGGGCCATTCTTTGATGCCAACAACACAGCTTCTGTTGGTTGGGTGTAAGAGACAATAAACACTGAAGGGGACTTAAAGGTTGTAACATGAAAGCTGCGGTGTTAAGTGTATAAGTCTACAGAGGACAGAGGCTCACCAGTCTTTATGTGCATGCTGCATTTCTCGGGGTCAGGATTAGGCAGGAATACAAAGCATGTTGTGTCCCTTAATAGGATTGTCCTCCATTGACCTTTTAGGTCCCCTCACTTGATCAAATCTGATCTGCTAAAGCAGCACCAAGAAAAAAAAACAGGGACTTCCTATTTTTGATGTTTGTAAATTGTATCTTCCTGCAGATAGTGAAGTGCTTTAGTTCTCGACGGTCAATGTTTTGCTGTGTAAAACAAGGTTTTTCTACACATCTTTCTCACTCAGCCTGTGCTATGCTGGTTTTTATCTTGGTGCTTGATGTCTTATGATCAATACCCCTGGTCTCCTGCTACATAGAAAGAAGAACAAAAGAACCAAAGCAAAAAAAGAAGATAGTTTTCAATTCATAAATGTGTTGAATTTAACCCATAGAAATGTTTATCATGTTTTCCCTGCAGATCATTTAATCGTGCCGTTGTCTGTTTTTACAGGTGCTGTCATTACAACCATTGATCCGATTTAATGGAAACCAAGGGGTAAGACATCTTTCTCACTCACTCTTACTACTTGATAATGTAGTGTTCCTTCAGATACCCGCAAATGTGTTGTGGGCTGCTGCTTTTCAGATTGTAAGGGTCATATTTTAGCCATCTCTCTGTTGCTGTCAAAACTTTGGTGGCCCACTGCATTGTGTTTGTAGTTTAGCACCAATCACTTTAAGTATCAGCAGTACAAAGTCTTAATTCAAGGAACGCAATTAGAGAATTCTTAATGGTCCAAACAGGCAACTAACACTGCTCTAATTCCCACGGAGGCACCAGAGCTACAGTTACCCTACCTGTCACAGCCTGCCTTTTTAGCAGCTGTAATAGAGTCAAGCAAGTAAATGTTTAAGGAAGCCTCTGTGAAGTTGCAATTGGACGTCAGTTGTTTTCATATCCTCAAATGCAAAAACGCTGCAAAAAATGCACTTTTTTCTGCGACAGGATTGTGCTTGTTTATGGCAATGACAAAAGTCTCACATAGGTTTCAGTGTTTCCAAAATGTACATGCAGAAGAAAACCATGGTCATGCTCGCATGCGTTTTCTGCATAAGCCACCACTTCCAGCATGGGCAAGATGCAGGGTGTGCATGTGTTAGCATGCCCAGTCTGACACGCATATTTTTTGTTCTGTACCGGCAAGTTTCAGTTGAGCAAGACACCCAGTGCCCCGGTTCATTTAATGATTTGCATTTTGATTTATTGTTATATTTATTATTATTAATCATCTGTTATCCGTCTATTTCTAAAATGTTGTAATGGTCAGGCTGTTTGTGGAAATGACTGTCACAAGCCTCTGTTCTATTTACTTCCTCCTGCACGTACAAATGCGTGTCTCTGACTGCTCCCTCCATGGCTTTGTTCTATGGATTGACATCAGGTTATCATAGGTCACCACATTGTTATTTATAAAGAGCACAGGTTGGCATCATCGTGACAAATGTGAATAAAATGCGTGTGGATTTCTTCATTTACAGAGGAGGATCATTGTGTTGTTTGGCCTGAGGTGCTTCCCCATTACACTTGAAATAAAGTTGCAACATCACAAGATCTCACCGGCAGTTGCCATGCCACGAAAATATCATACTGTTGCAACTCTATCTACAAGTTCACAATCAGTTTACTCTGAGTTGACACTTGTCTTGTGTCTTAGTCACGTGTACCTCGGAGTATCTATTTCTGCCCACGCAGCAGTGTAAGACAATGCAAAGGATCTGAGACTCACTTAGGGAATCCAGTGAATAAAAGTCCACTTTTTAAGTATCATCATGTTATCTCTGAAGAGTTGACTGTGTAAAAACAGCAAGATCATTTTGTTGGACCAGTTTCCATAAATGTTGTAGAGCATCAGCCATCTGTGTTTATATATTTATTTTTGAAGTGCGGCAACCTAAGTATTTTATAAATGTGAAATAAATGCATATGTCTTTTAAATGCACAATTCAGATGGTAGAACCAATGTTTATTAGCAGATGATTTTAGGTTGTCGGTAATAAAGGAATGCATTTTATTGGTGCAGCAACCCCACTGTGGAGAAAAATCTGTTGCTTTGAGATCAGAACGCTAGTCGTCAGAAGTGCAAAAGTGGCCAAATCGCTGAGCAGATTGCCTGGCTGTCACAATGAGAGCCCATATTCATTTATTTATTCACATTCATTCATCTGGTACAGCTCTCCCTAAGCTATGCAGAAAGTGCAAACACACACATACCAGAGCAATTTAGAAAGGGAGGAATTCAAAGATTAAAAACAGACAAAAGTTGCAAAGTATTTTTCCATTCAGGTTTGGCTTCAGGTTATAAATGGCCAAAAGAAACACATACGATGGCTTCTTTGAACGTGTCTGATGCAGAGAGACCTGATGGTCGATGAAACCTGTATCTGCACTCTGTTTTTCTTTTTTTTTTTCTCTCTCCTGTAAATGTCCCTCTGGCTGTTGACACAGCTCTAAGCATTCTGTTATGTGTATACATGTATACATGGAAGAAATATCTTTACTCACATTGCACAAGTGGCCTGTAGCAATGCATAAATGGAGTCTGTCTCTACTAGTCATTGTCTCCTATTCTCTCCAACACACTCCTCTTCTGTCAGTTTGAATTGCTTTTTTGTTTAAGACTCGTGTTGTCTGTTTCTGGAAAATTGAGTTGACAGTTTGTTGTAAGCAGACAAGTTTCACTCACCAAGTAGCAGATTCCCTATCCAGGTCAAGGGTCAACTGGCTGTTTGCTGTAGACTTTGCTGTGAGATTACCCTCAAAACAAAAGGCGCCGTGAGGCAGAACATTTGATCACTTTTGAGCACTAAACCTTTGACTCCTTCTTTACATGTCAGAGTCTTATCTCTGTCCGTTTCTTTTTTTTTTTTACACATCTGTTTGGGGCTTCTCTTTTTGCCTTGCATTGGACAAAGACTAGACAGAGTGGGGGGTGTGTGTGGGGGTCAGTCCTCTTCAGAAAGCTGAACCTGAAAGGAGGCATTGTTTGCTAGATGCCATACATAATGAGAAGATGCGGCTAGCTGCAGGCAAAGCACTGAGGGGGTGGTTGGACAACCTGTCTGAAATCCACTTCCACCCTTTAAAAAAGGCAATATAAAAAGGATTATTACTTGTGGAGATGGTCCGTCTCATTGTCACTCCCTGCCCTTTATCGTGTTTCTAAGAAATCTCCTCATGCTCTTTGATGTGTGCTCTTGTGCTTCTTTTCCCTTGCTCTGTTTTGTGTAGGTTTTGTGGCAACAGCAGGGTTAACCTCTTGAAGGTTTTTAATTTGCAACTTAAACATATTCTGAACATTTGGGTTTTTAGTTTTTTTTCCCCCCTTGGAGCAAACAACAGTAAGGTTTACTTTAAGTAACCAGATCCAAAGCCACTTTATTTCCATTGTGTTTACAGAGTGATCAGTTCAGTTCCTGGTGTTCAGAATCACGTTACTTATATTTTAGTTTTTAGGTCTGAACCCCTGTTTAAACACCATTTGTTCTGTCAATAAATCATAAGACATATTTGGTTTTAAACAGATATATTCCTTATTAAACTTGAAATCCTCACATCCAAACACATAACACCTGCAATGAAGTAACTTGTAAGCAACTCTGAATGGAAGTGCTCCGAGACCCTGTTGTGTAGTCTAGAATCAATTAGGACAGGTGAACTGGAGAAAAGCCTCACCAGTAAAAACAAACTGGGTGTGACAGCTCTCATCTCACAGATGACCCATTTTCTTTAGAAACCGTACTTGTCCATGGATGAGTGAATGACTGAATGCACCCTGTTGTTGTTCAGCTTTGAGCTTGGGCCATTTGGTGTGGAGGAGCCTTTTTTCACTTCTCACTCTTTCGTCCTCCTCAGTCTGAGTCATCCGAGTCACCTCGCTGTGCCTCGCCTCGCCTCTCAGTCACTTCCTTTGCCTCTTAATCATCTCTGGATTCAAGTACTAAACCTGTCTCCTTTTGTTCCTCTGTACGTGACATAGAAGTATTCACCACTGCATAGGAGTCCTCTTTCGCCCACACACACACACGCACAATCATGACTGGGTCATTTGAATCTTTTTTCCTATTCGTAGCATTGGAGAAATCAGCTTGGTGACCTGTCTCTGCTTAGACTATGTCTTAAATGTGATATAGGAGTTAGCAATGAAAGCTCTATGGAGAGGTAAATAAAGGACAGTGCGTATATTTATAGTTGGTCACCTGCAGGCTTCACACATCTCGAGGCCTTTAGTAAACAGAGCTGAGCTGCCTATACTCTGACCGCATGTCAGTCACAGGGCTGATGAAGGAGCTGGTGAATCACACAGTCTGATGTAGGTCAGATCACCGTCAGCTCACTGTCCTGGGGATTGGTCTCTGTCCTTTTGTTGCCCTGGCTCAGTTTCATGTTCAGTCCTTGGCTGTGACAGCACATGAATTTGTGAATTTAGTCTTCTATTAGTACTTAAGGTGGAATAATACTAAGATTTGACAAGGCAAGCGTTCGGCGCCACCCTGTGCTTTCTGTGCTCCATCTTTCACATTGCTGTCTACGAAGTTTTCACTGACTTCTGTCCACAAGTACTGATCATATAAAGTATATTTTTAAAAACAGAAAACACTTTCTTTAATGAAAGTGCTCGCCAGCTGATAGATGATGAGGGGTTTGTGGAGGTTGGCAGCTGGTTAAGAGTGATTAACTCGACTTCACCTGCAGTCCTCTATAAGCAGCACCTGTAGCGTGGGAGGGAGATAATTATGGGGGTGCAATAGCAGTGTTGAAGGACAAGGGCTGCAATTTAGAAAGTTTTCGGTGTTTTTAACCCCAGCAAGTAAATGCCTCAAGCTTATTCACTGCTTGGCGTGTCCACATTTTCAAGTTCTGTATCACTGACTACATCAGACAAAAATGTGTTTTAATCTATCTGTCAGTCAGATAGTATCAAGTTAAGTTGTCGTTTTTTGAAAATGATAGATAACATACAGGTATAGAAGAGATGAAAGAAATGATTAAAATTGTGGAACGGCCTGGGAATGTACTTTGAAAACACAATGAGATGTTGATCACTAGTTTCACATTGACTGTATGTTTGCATGTGTGTTTTTGTCTTTTGCAGAAAATTTCTATACCAAGGTCAGAAAATTCCAGTGAACTGCAAACATTTACTTTCTACCTGTCAAATGTGGGCAGAGATAACCCCCAGGGAAGCTTTGACTGTATCCAGCAGTACATCACCAGGTGAAAGCACACACTGACTCTCTCACTCGCTTTAACTCTTATGTATGGTGTATGCAAACAGTTCAATTCAATTTTCTTTCCACAAATGAAATATTGGGTTGAGGTTAATTGGAAAATTGGTTTTGCAAATGGCTAGCAACCTGTCCAAGGTGTACCCAGACCTTGTGACCATGCAATTCTCTTCTCTGCATCAAGTCCATTAACCTCACTCTTCACATTTTCTCCGACCTAACATTAAGCAACAAATGCTGGTAGGATCAGATGACTAGAACCTGAAATCTGAGCTGACGTGGAAGGAAGTAGAACAGCAGAACGAACAACAACAATACACTTCTACTTCTTTGGCTGTCAAGTTTCTGACCTCGTTGCTTTGAAGATATTTTAACAAGTGTGTCAGGTAGAGTTCATCCACATCTGTGACTGGAGTCACAACGCAAACCCCAAATGGCAGAGCTCAGCTGCCAGTATCTGCACCATCTCATGTTCAGCCAAACCCCCACCAAAGTGGAGGAGAATCAAAGCCATTGGGAAAGAATGGGATTTAATGCAGCAGTAGGTTGTTCTGCAGGAACCACAGTTAGATGGTTAAATGGAAAAATAATATTACAAATAGTAATAGAGTATTAAATTCATTGTGATATTTGTTTTGTTTCTTGTTCACTTCATATAATTGACAAAAAAATGCAAAATACATTTGAATTCCCTTCCAGTCTTTCTTTCGTTCTCCTCTTGCCTGACCCTCTGGTCACTCTGTCCCCATCTTCCACTCTGAACGTCTCGTCTTGTGTTTTGGCAGTGAAGGGAGCATTCAGCTGGATTGTTTGGGTGGGATCCAGGACAAGATTACAGTATGTGCCACAGATGACTCCTACCAGAAGGCCAGGGAAAACATGGCCCAGGTTGAGGAGGAGACTCGCAGTAGGAGTGCCATCGTCATCAAACCAGGCGGGAGATATGTCGGTGAGGAGACATGATACTGACGCAAATACAACAGATCAGTCAGGCATATTTTTATTTAAACACCATAAACTTTTGTGAAGAATTGTGGTGGCTGTGTGAAATCTTATGAAGTTTTTCTCTACTGTTAATGGATTCACATGAAATCAGACAGGTTGTTGTAGTCAGGGCAGAGGTCGCTCACACTGCTTTGTCTTTAAACAGGACGTTATTGAAAACATGTTATGCACTTAATACACACTGATTCTTCTGACCCCAGGCAGAACACATCAGCTTCCTGACTTTTTTGTGTAGCTCTCTGAGCTTCATTATGAAACGCATCATGTTGAGCTGTTGTAGAAAACCCGTGCAAAAAAATGAGATGCACTCTAAGCGAAGCCACTAAACGCTGTTCGGCAGTGAGTCAAAAATTGTTACGTTCGTACTAAAAGGGAAATGGGAAAATGGGAAATGAAGACAAAAATGAAGAGCGTATGACGTTATCTCCTTCCAAACCTAAAAATAAGGACAAAGCTCAGACTTCCTCATGTAACATACTGGAAAACAACTCATTATAGCAGTCAGGGAAAAGTTCATTGAATTGCTTGTAAACATTTCTCTGAGAGATTTTGTCAGGAGTTGTCAGGAACAAGCACTGGCTGCCTGCCAAAGGTCACGTAGTGAGTCCACAGTGTTTGTTCCAGTGTTACACTGTCGTGTAATTCACTAAATTCCTTCAGCAATTTCAATTCTCATTACCTGTAAATCTTATTTCAGCATGTAAATTAACTATAGAGAAACTATACAAGCTAGTTTTTATTGTATAAGATTTTAGTGATCTGGGACTGATAAGTGTTTCTCTTTTGTTCCCTGTTTTATTTTACCTCGTACTAATGCATATAATAATTTATACTATATAATATATAATAGACATTTAAGTATATAATAGACATTTAAGTCTGACATTACAGTGATATTATTTTTTTTCGATTTTATTTTGAAATTAATTCTGCCTACCAATTTCTCTATCCAGCTTTTTTTTTAATGCCACAGTCTAACTTAACCCCTGTCATTCCTCCCAGGCAAAAAGGTTCAGATACGGAAACCAGCGCCTGGCCTCTCAGACATTGCGCCGTTGCGGAGAACATCTCGGCCTGTCATCATCTCTAGCAGTACTCTAAAGAAAGGCGTAACTCAGCACAGGCCGCTCCGAGAGCGCCTCATACACTTGCTGGCCCTCAAGCCATACAAGAAGCCTGAGCTGATCCTAAGGTTGCAGAAGGACGGCCTTTCGCCTTTAGACAAAGACTCCCTGGACAGCCACCTGCAACAGGTCTCTCATACTAACACACTCTTGTCCATAGTAAACACAATTTTCTGTGAGTCAGTTTGAACTCACAGTTAAGTTATACCATCTGATACTCAGCTGCACAGGCTAATAGACTCACCGGTGGCTCTTTTGTATTCTAGGTGGCAAACCTGAATGGGAAAGACAGCACCTTCACATTGAAGGACTTTTTGTATAAGGAAATCCAGAAGGATTGGCCGGGCTACACAGAGGGAGATCAGCAGCTTCTCAAGAGAATCTTGTTCAGGTGCGTCAGAGATGGTGATTAATGTGGATTACTCTCACTTGCATAGCCATACGTCACATTGTTCTTATTTCTGGAAAAATATGGAATACATGCTGATATGTCTGCTCTTTCCTGGGTAGACTTTTCCCAAGCAGTGTTATGGACTTTGTTTTGTTGTTTTTGTTGACTCTGCGGTAAGTTGAGGCTAAATGGCAATGGCACTGGTATGTAAAAAATTGTTGAGCTGCAAAAACTTTAAATAAATGTCTTTGAAGAAATACATTTGCAGAACTATAGTACAGCTTTTGTGTTAGTGAGAATGGCAGGTGTTGGTGTCCTCCACCACAGGAATATTTATGTGCGCTCCACTTAACTTTGTCAAATTGTCGTACTTGTTGACAACATGAGCTGCTGGCCTTCTTCCCAGTGGGGGGAAAAATGTGTTTCTCAGGATCTGGGACACTAAGGAAAAGCAAGCTCCCGCTTAGCTATTTATGGACCAGGCAGCAATGCGGTGTGTTGAAATGTTTTGTTTGCATATGGGACCGAAGAATAGCTCCTGTTCTCCACGATAAGCCCAAACGTACCTGTGGAACAGCCCAAAAAGCAGCTCAGTTGTTGAAATTGAGTTTCTAAGAGAAGAGGCACATACTCAAGATACAGCACAGTGCAAAACATTTACTGTTTTGCCTCAAATCCCATTTGTTGATGAAGCTGATAGTTTTATGGTATTTTTTGTGCAAATGATTTTATTGTCTATGATTTAGTGTGTATGATTTAGTGTCTATGATTTTCCTGTTTTTTGGTCACTCAATATATTCTGTGTTTTGTTGGGGTGTGTGTGTACGTGCTTATGTTTTGTTTGTATAGGCATGTGTGTTTTTACTGTACTTTGAGCTCCGTATGTGAGTTTTCATCAGCTAACCAACAATCCTAGCCTCCCACCTAATCCCGCCTCCTTCCCCTCTCAGCTCCTCAAGAGTTTTGAGCTAATGCAGTCAGTCACACAGTAGCACAGCAACATGACTGAAGCGCACATGATGCAACAGTGTTCCAGCACACGCTGATCTATGTGTGAGGTGGCACCCGGCCATGGTTTAGTTGTATCAGTTGGCCTGCCGTCCCACTCATAGCTCCAACCTGTCTGTCTGACTGTCCTCACCACAGACGCACTTGAACACAGACACACACGCCCTGATTGAACTGGGGTGCGGCATTGACAAGACTCAGTGAATCCAACTGCCCCTTACTGATAATGACATCAGCGGTGGCAGTAGAATCTCAAGTGCGCCTTCACATTTCAGAATGAAATGTCATGTTTGTAGCTATGACTTTGCTTGCATCAGTGAATCGTCAAAACATAGCAAGAGCTGTTAGAAAAGTTTTGTGGAGTTGGAGAGATCGAAAAACACTTTCTGATAAATTGTTGGAGCAATAAGGAAACAGGAAACACCATCAGGGAGATGATACGTTTTCTACAGAGAAAGAAAAATCGCAGAAGGAAGCAGAACAAAGAACTGGCTGAAGATTTGTACAGGATTGAATAATGATGTAACTCTCCTGTCCGTGTGTGTAGTATTATGATAAAATGTTGCACTGTCAAGTAGCTCCTCCTTCACCCAGTTGTCACGGCGACCGTCTCAGCCTCACAAAGCAACTGTTGTGCAAAGTACAATAAAACAAGTTTGCATGAGCTCAGATCCTATTGAACCCCTGGTTGTGGCTGCATTAGTGGCAATAGTAATTCTGTAACATTTGGATAGAGAGATAAAGTAATATGTGAAGACTATATAAAACTGAAATTAAATTGAGCTTTTGTTCATGTATGTGTGTGTATGTGTGTTCTCTCTTTTAGGAAGCAGTGCCAGACCCAGAACAGCTCTGCCCCTCCACCGGAGAGCCCTCCCAAAGAGCTGGCCAGCAGCTCGCCATCTCAAGTGAGCTTCCTGTTCTTTTCCCATAATCATCTCTGTTTACTCTGTCATGAGGGCTGGATCATGGCCATTTTCATAGCAATAATTTCACACTCTCAAACTGCTTTAAAACCCAGTGCATTGCTCCCTTTTAACCAGAACTCTCTTGCTAGCAGTTGTTCCAGTTGACCCAGTAGAAATACACACATCTTTAGTAATCCAGTTTACGTACACCCTTTTCGCATATGGGTATTCGATTATTTTCCTGCCAGCCTGCTGAATGGGTTGTCCCCCTGTGTGATGATTTCTGGTATTTCCCAGGGAGGTTTTTTTTTCCTGAATTTTCTCTTCCCCTCTCTCTTTCAGTTTCAGTACATGTTTTCTAAATCTTATTCTAGTGTACGATGTATCTGGTTGTTAAGAGCTTTTTACAATCCATTAAATATGTAGACATAGGTCGAAATCTTCATGTTATAGTCTTTTTCCCATCATCGTTAATGAATACTTTTTTTCATAATCCCTGTTTAGCAAATCTCTTTATTTTTGTCCAGACTCTTAAGTTTATCCACTGTTTACACCCATTAGGTAGAAGTTGTTGCTATGTTGTATTAATAGCGCTTTCCTCTCAGGTTGTCCTCCCTCAGACACCTACTAAAGCCCCTTCCTTTCCACTCACTCCCTCGGTAAACACATTACTGAAACACATACGCAAACAGTTCCCCGCTACTCCTTTTTTTTTAGTTTCAGTGGTTTAAAAAGAAAAAAAGAAAAAAGCTGAACCTAACCCCCCTGATAGATGAGGGAATAATCAGGATGTGCTTTAATGGCGAGGCTGTATACATGTTGGGATGGAAAAATTATGATAAAAAAATTCGATTATATGTTTTTTTTTCCATTCAAATCTAAATGATAAGTTAAAATCACCCCTTTCTTTCTTTGGTTTAGGAAAGACAAGGTTTTCATCACTGCTTTCACTTGTGATTTAATGTGGACGTAGACCTAAAATGAAGATAAAAAGTTTAATAACTGTTCAGCATGTGAATAGGTTTGGCTTTCAGGCTCCCATGATCCTCCTCGTCTGGTTTCTCTGTGGGTCCACAGAGCGGTGTCAGCCACTCCCAAAGACATTAATGTAGGCTTGGTCAAAAAGGGCCTGTCTGTAATGTAATCCCATGCATTGTGTAGACCTCACAATCAACATGGAGATAGTGAGTCTACAGGGGGTGTAGAAATCGTCAACCAAGTTCCCATTTTCACGCGTTCAACCACTTTGTATATGCTCATATGTACATTCCTTTAACCAGGACATTTTTATGTGTTCTGACCAGGTCTGCATTTCCTCCCTCTGTCACTCTCAAGTGATCTAATTTCATACAGAAGTCAACTGTTGGTTCTGCAACTAAACCTGCCATTTTTTCTGCCAGAAACGAACTGCCACTGACTTCATCGACCCACTTGTCAACAAAAAGCCGCGGATATCGCACCTCGCCAGCAAGGCTGCAACAGCCCCAGTTAATGGCAAGCTCAGCTCCTCCAACGGCAGAGGAGAGGCAGCGGGAGCGCAGGCAGAAATGGTTTCTGTGTCAGACAGTGGCGTGACGTCCAGCTCCCAGCAGCTCCCTGTGTTGGACATTCCTCGTCCTTTCGAAGCACTGTCGGATGTCAGCAATGACTCTAGCCAAAATGGGAGAGACTGTGACTCTCAGGAAGCAGCAGTATCCGAGAGGCTCAGCCAACCTCCTTCACTTTTCTCTGCGCCAGCTGCGCACTTTGCACCCAGCATCAGCGCGTCATCTCCTGGGCACCCGCTCCTGAACGGCCCCCGGGACAAGGCTCTCTCATCGCTCAACAGCAAATCCAGGAAGAAGTCGAAAAAGCATAAAGAGAAGGACAAAAGCAAAGACAGGGAGCGGGTGAGAGGCAAGGAGCAAGTGAAGGAGAAGGAGATGGAGAGAAAGCTTCGTGAGGAACGTGTGCCTGAGCCTAATAGAGCCTGTGAGATGAGCCTGGGAAACCTAAAAACCAGCAGTATTCCACAGAAAAGCACAGGTAAAGAGCAACAAGCAGAGATCGACATTTTCTTGTCTTCCTTGTCATGACGTCAGAATGTCATCAGTTACTCAGAATCGTTTTCACATGCCTTGCATCAGATTTCTGAAGACTCTACTTAGTCATCACTGTGAGTAGGTGATCCATCTTGTGGCAAGTCTAGGGCACGTTGTTTAAATGGAGACCCCTGCTGTTCAGCATTATGCATTTTAGTTATTTCAGGAAGACAACTGTGCATCCAGCTGACAGATATCATCGTTAAAGAATTACACTTTGAACAGATGAATCATGTAAACAATAACTAAGGATAATGGACGATCTGTTGTTGGCATTGACTTTCCAGTCTCAAGTTCAGCAGCTTTTACATCGTCATATTCAGATGAAAGACATTTTCTGTGTATGACCCTGTTTTCAGATCTGAATGGAATGTGCAAAAGAATCAGTATCCCTTCATCATCACCTGAGATGGCAAACTACTTATCGTGAGTATTAAACAGTATATGGAGTTGTATGTGTGCAGAAAGTAGTAGTGTGATAAGTAAAGTAGTGTAGAAAGCATTGCAAGGGAGAAGTGGATGCCACCTGTGGCTGTGACACTTTTTGATAAAGTATGTTTATAGTAGTTAGACGTGCTTGATTATTAAAAATGAGACGGCTGTATGGATAACTTTTCCTGTATTTCCCTCCTTCCTTAGGAAGTACACAGTAATTGGCTCCCTGGAGCAGCGTCAGAGGTATAAAAATGATTTCAATGCGGAGTACAGTGAGTACCGTGGTCTGCACGCTCGGATAGAGAGCATCACTCGGCAGTTCACTGTGCTTGACAATGAGCTCAAACAGCTCCAACAAGGCACAGACAAATACAAGGTAGATTTCTTAACGACACTCAAATTGCTATGTTTGTCCAAAAATATCGTAATCTCCTAATTTATCCAGATGACATTTTTTATTCTCTTTTCAGACAATCCACAATCAGATACTTCAAGAATATCATAAAATCAGAAAGGTAAGCTCCCCTGCTAATGCTCAGCTGATTTTGATGGCATAAGCATCTGACTATATTATCAGGCTGTGACTGTTCTTTTTATACCCCTTACAGACTAATCCAAACTATAGCCAAGAGAAGAACCGCTGTGAATATCTACACAACAAACTGGCACATATAAAAAGACTTATTGCAGAGTACGATCAACAGCAAGTTTAAAAGTAGTTATTAGACGATGTTTCCCTGTTATCTCTGGAAACCAAGCAGATAAGGGGGAAACTCTGGATTCCAAAAAAATGTTCTCATGAAAAATGCCATGAAGGGAGTATTTCCCTCATTGGGGCCAAAGGCTCCAGTGGGGACTAAGCAGGACACATAATCACTT
>JAFBJQ010000414.1:580688-626303 GCA_016785345.1 Trinectes maculatus | reverse complement strand
TCTCTTTTTTATTTATTTTTGAAACTCAACTGGGGGAATGGATCTTATTTTACACTCCTTTAATAACAGTACTTTAATTAATTGTCTCTCTAACTCTGTAGTTTCACATCTTGAATGTCAGACAGTAATTAATTCAGAAGCTGCCTTGCCCATCTGTCAGCCTGTTGGCTTTCATAATTCTTTCTCTTTTAAAGAGATGCAGATGTTACTCTTGATCAAATCAAAATTACGCCTCTAAATGCACAAGATCAGACGCAGGTCTGTGCACTTGGCTTCTTCTTTTCTCAAAATCATGTGTAGATGTCTTAACAATGGGGACGTGTGAAAGTTCCCCGTCAGTGTAGAGCTGTAGGTTCTCCTCGCTCTGTCATGACAAGCTGCAGTGCTTGTTCCCCAGTCACGGCAGTGGTCCTAAGTTATGTTTCCATTATATTTTATCCACATCAAGATCTTAATTGGTTGTCTTTCCTGTAACATTTGTGATGGCTTTTGTAGCAATAGAAAAAGTCAACGACTGAAGAGTTCATCGCCAGTTCTGTTCTTCATCATGGAATGAAAGATGCTCTAAATGTAGCTTTCTTTCATCCACAGATCTGATTTCCCTAACTTTATTATCATTGCCAAAATTATCTATATTAAAACAACAGGGTTTACAGTGTCTGTCAGAAGATTAGATTTTTTTTGTCTCCTCATCAAACCATAGTCTATTTTCCATTCAAGACGACTGTTAAAACAAAGCCATCATTCATAATCTTCTGAGTGGAGTGCGGTGGACCTCCTGCTCAGAGACAAAATGCTTCTATGTGACCACTTTTTGCCTTTACAAATGTGATGTCAGACGATTGGCGGAGGATGATGCGAAGATCAATCTCCTGGATCAGCTCTCCTTGCTGAGTCGCATCAAGACAGATCCACTCAACATATCTGAAGACAAATTGGAACTGCTGTACGAGAAGCTGAGTCCAGTCAACTAATGCATTTCTTATATCGACCTTTTTATGTGAATATGAAAAATCAGCACTTTTTCTCCTTATCTTGCTGTTACCTGGGGGTTTTGTCCAAATGACACTTTTTCTCTTTGTCCATCAGAGTGCATGCTTTATGAATGTGTTACAATGAACAGTCCTTGTATCTTTACTTGAAAAAAAAAAACTGCCCAAGGATATCGGAGTCCACGCAAATGCCTAGTCCAGCTGAGTTCATATGTAATCGTAAGTCATGCATCTGACCAGCATGTATACCAAAGTGTTTACTGAGTCAGATGAAACATGATGCTCTACCAAATGTTGGCGAAGGAACATGTCACAGTATTTGTTGAGTTTCTGTTCTCATTTATTTTGTCCTTGTCATCCAATGGAAACTTCCTCCGTCTGCTTGCAGAGGAGATTCCTTTACGTCAGACAGGATTTGCATAACTGGGCTCGAGTGTTGTTCATGTAATGTCAGGCTACATCACTGTCCTATTTCAAACACTACATTAAGGTCAGCGCCACGAGGCTCAACACACCACTGCTGCACAGGTTCGAGACTGAAACTGGATCCGTGACGTGATGGTGTACAGGCAGCAGGGGGCGTGGTTTTGGTTTTGTCAGTAGGATCAACACTCGCCCAGTACTGCAACCTGAAACAAGACAGATACGTTTCATGAATTCTTACTGTATCTTGGTTTCTAGAAACACTGATTACTGTATTACACCTCCTTAATGGTCAAAACCCATTGTGAGTGAGTTTATGAGTAAAACACATTTTGCTCCACTGGCGAGCCAACTGTTTGAAAGTAATGAAATGCCAGCACAGGAGAGCTGTTGTCTGAGTTGTGCCAAAAATGACCAGTTGTATAGGGTTTTTTTTTTCTTTTCTCTGAGTATATTCATGCTGCTGTATAAGCAAAGAGGGCTTTGGAGAAGAGTCATGAAATGTTGGCGCTAAAACCCAAAGCACGCTTTTTGAAAACCATAAGGGACTGGGACTGAAATTGATCTTTGTTTCAATAAAATTCTTTAAATCCTTATTTGGGAAATTTCGTACCTGTTGTCGACTGTTATTGTTATAGAGGAATTTTTGTAAAATGTTTTAATTGTTTTTCCAAAAAAATGGGGATAATGATGCCACGGGAGTAACATACAGAGATAGTATTTGGGTTGTTGTGTAAGAATATAATATATAGGTTTGTATCTTGAGCTTTTTACTGTTTGTAAATGAAACATCTGCCACTGAGGTCACTCTCTGAAAATATGATTGACTGTTATTGTGTTTTCCAATTCTGTAAAATGGACTTGTCACTATTCCAACATTTGTTTACCACCCCTGAGGTCTGTATTGATGTGGATGTCCTGTAGATGGCAGCAGTTTCTTGCTTGCTTTCTGCTTGCTCTCTGTGCTTCTGGCACACATTGTTTCTAACCAAAGAAAGCAGCAAAATGGAAAAAATGTTTGACAGATCACGTTTCCCCAGTTTGCATCATTTCGCCCGAGAGGTACACTTGAGGTACGGTTAGCGACGCCCTCAGGAATCAGCCTGATACAACCCTTGTTTTCCCATGTGTGTCCTCATATAACCCACAAATGTGCGCTTCCTGCCAAATATGTGCCTTGCACGGGATTCCAAAAAAGACCCTGGCATGGCAGCGTGAGCAGAAGATGCTCCGACAAGGCAACGGCGAGAACAGGACTCTTGTAATCTGACACACTGTGCAAGATCCCAGAAATCTACATAGCGACTGTGCTCCAGTTGGCTGGGCTGAGTCTTGCTGTGCTGCTACTGGCTCTCGTCCCAAAGTTGGCCTCAGTGCTGCTCAGGGAGCTGGAGGGGGGCCTGGTCAGCGAGTTCACTGTGGCCTGCCGCCATCGCTCCCTCCACTCAACATACAGCAGCGTATACACTGACATGTTTACACACACACACAGTGAGAGATAGAGGAGAAACTCTGGGCTCTTTGTTTTTCCAGGGTTGTTGCCTAGACGAGTCAGACGTGATTTACATTGTCTGGAGTTGGGCAGTGAAATGAGGAGAGAGGATCAGGTCCTGTCTATAGAACACAGCATGTCATTGTGTGTTCATTTGCAAATGTAGGCCACGGGTGAAATAAAGGTCAGTCAGTTACTTGAGGTAAGTTGTCGTCGTATCGCACAATAAGGTGTTCAGGGTTCATTTTGAAGTTTGTCCACACTTGCTTACGTCAGTCCAACCCTCACATCTCTGCATTGGACTGCAGATCCAGCTCACACTGGCCTCAGGGCAAAAATATTTACAACTCCTGGCACTGAGAGAAGACTAAACAAGGACAGCAAGGGAGGAGAGGGGGGAGAAAAAAAAAAACAACAACCTTCATATTGTTACATTATGAAGAAATGTGATCAGTAAAATGTGGTGCGCTGAAGCAATCCAGACAAAAATAACCAGTACTGTATGTTACTGGGTGGACGAGCCAGTGACAGCGCTCTCTGCCAAACGTTTTGACAGTACACGCTGCAATTCCACTGGAAGCTCGAAGCAGTGGCCGGGATAAGCTCCGCTCTCCTTGGCATTTTGTGGGATCCGTGAATGTTGTATTGGTGGAGCAGCTCTTGGGGTGGAGCTGTCCACTTGTCATTGCGTCTGCAGGCGTCCAGCATGCATGATGTAACTGACTAAAAATGCTTCTTCTGACATCCGAGTTCATCATCGTGACTCTCTGCTGCGTCTCACCCTGCCCTCGCTGTGCGTCTTAGGAACTCAGCAGATGATTCCAATGTGACAGCTCACTGTTAAAGGCGTTCTGGCTCCATGCTGACCTTCAGCGTCACTGCTAATAGGAGGATTGTTTACCCTCACTGCTGATCATGTGCCTGACACCGCGTCACTGCCTTTTTAATTAACTCATTGATCAGGGACAAGACATTTACCCTGAAACATTAGTTTGTGCGAGAGATGTTTTCATTAAAGACGAGTCAGGGATCTGTTGCAGGTCAGGTTAAGTTTTGTGCTTCATACATATGAAATTAATTTGTGTACATTCTTCAGCTCTGACCTTTTGTAATGGAATCAGGTCACATTCATACTGCGAACGACTACAACTTTTGTCCAAACAGTACCCACACTGTTGTGCACTGTCACGCTGAATCAGGCACATTTTCTGTGAGTCAGCTGAGGGCATTTCCCATTTGACTCTACTCGACCTGTCAACATGTCCATTTCATCCATGCAGTCTAACAACAGCGACACCCAGAACAGTGGTCCTGGAGGGTCCTCCGATAGTGCTCGGTTGCATAATTGTTTTGCATCAAACATGCAATTGCCCAGGAGGATAGACAAGATAAACAGGAAAAGTAAATAGTAAAATAACAATGTGGTTCCACCACATAGTGACCAACCACAGAATAAAATATAGATCTTGCTTTACTTTGCTGTGGCTACTTTACAGCCCAGCTGTTTTTTATTTATCTGTTGTACTGTTGTACTGTTGTGAATGAATGTGTGCCACTGTATATCCCACAAATATTTTTTCCTAAGACTATGAAGTGTACTGCACACAAGATTGATGTTTCATATAAAACTCTTCTTATAAACAAGGTTGCTGTTTGAATATGTTTTATTTTTATTTTTTAAATCTCTCACATTGAAAGCAATGGGACAAAGTTTTTGAAAGACTGCTGTTGTAGGTCAGTTGTCTTCATTTAGGACTTTGATCGGTGCGGGACATATTGATCTGCATTCAGGTTTGATGAACACTGCACCTATTTGTTATCCCTCCCTGTCTTTCTTTGTGTGTTTATGTGAATCAAAGGTCAGTTATTCTGTAAAAAGAAAGCTAGTCTTTAATTTCAAAGATGTACTCCTTATTATCTATAGTTTTATATAACACACTTAAAACACAAAGATCAAACATATATACATTAATAATAAGGTAATTATGAGTGTAATAGAATGAGTAAAATGTAGATTGACAGTGAACAAAGAAGCTCTGATAGAATCATGCTATACGATACAACAGTCTTTATGATGTTTGTTTGGTGCATGGTGTAAACTGTGTTTGTCCAATAATAATAATAATAATAATAATAGTAATAATAATAATAATAATAATAATAATAATAAATTGGTTTTATATAACGCTTTTCTGGTACTCAAAGACGCTTGATAATAATAATAATAACAATAATAACAATAATAACAATAATGATAATGACAATGTTAAATAAATACTGATAGGTCACAGCTGTTGTTTTTAATAAGGTGAATCATTCTCTAAAGTTGCACTTTCATCAGAGCCTCTCGTCTCGTGGTACATTTCTGTTACCAGCTGTCGTGACGTTATGCCGTCACGAGCCGTGGGACGGGAGCTCGCTCGTGCTCATTGTGGCTGGCCCACGCGCTACGTTCACGCCCCCCTCCCCCTCCCCCGCCCCTCATTGACGTCCGTGTCCCCTCCGCTACCAGTGGCCCCCTGCCATATTTATTCATGCCGGGCAAGATGGCGGCGATACGGACGAGGTGTTATTGCCAGTGGACATGAAAAGGAATTTTATTTAAAATAGAAAAGCGAGTCAGATCCGTTTTACGCTCGCCCGCGTTGTACGTCTACGTTTACCACGTCACGAGCGTCGACGTCCTTTTTTATTTCACGCGTTTCAACGTTTTTGTCTCAAAATGTTCACGTTGTAGCTCGCTCGCTAACCGACCAGCTGGCTAACAGAGAGCAGTTACTAGCTAGCTAGCTATCCATCACAGCCAAGCCGCCGTGAAGTGTAGAATGGGAGAAAAGCTGGAGCTCAAGCTCAAATCGCCGGTCGGAGCAGAACCTGCAGGCTATCCGTGGCCGTTACCAGTATACGTAAGTGTTAAACCTCTAAAACTCCCCGGTCACACATGTATATTTCCTCTGTGTTTTGGTCTTTTGTTAGCTAGCTCTTGGCTAATATTGGCTAGCAGAAGGAGGTACGGCACGCTCGTCCGGGGTATCAGGTCATACTGGTCGGAGTGGTGACAGACACGGTGTTTCAAACAGCTACAGGGACAGATCGGATATTTACCTTGTTTTTTTCCCACGTGTATAACATCAAATAGTTAATGGAAATGACATCAGAGAGACTGTGCAATGTTTGGTGGAGAGCTGCACTATCAAGTAGCAAGTAGTCTAACTAAACCAGACTGACAGCTCGTAATAACAGAGTGTTTTGGGTCATGTTGAATGTTGTTTTGGGCAGCATTATGCCAGTCTGTCCGTAACTTGTATGTTCCGGTTATGAACCATCCTGTTGCACATGACATAAGTAAGACCAAGTCATACAGGAACTTGTTATGAGTGTTTTTTTCCTCCACTCACATCCATTAAACTATAGCCATTCAAAGACGTGAACACAATGTGTATGTGACCCATATAAAGTCTGTTTGACAATGCAGCACGTGTGTGAATGACAGTGTCGTGGTCCTCTGGTGCCTTTCAGTGTTATGTTACCTCATGACACCCTCACCAGTGAGACCAGCTGGGTGTGCCTGCTAGTTTGAACTCCATACAACCACTAAGCATCCTCTGTCTAATTGCTTTAGGGAGTGATAGCTTTATTTGGCTGTGTTTTTATCACGTATCTCCATGTGGCGTGCTGTCAGCATGTCAGAGTCTGAGTGCAGTTGACTCATTGGAGACGAACGGAAAGGGAAGCGGTGTGCGAGAGCTGTGGTGTTGTAGTTAGCTGAGGCTGAGTTTCTCATTTATAGTAATTGCGGTGAGACAGTCGGTGCTGCATGAAAAAAAGCGGGGTTTCTCAGAACCGGTGAGGTATTTCAGCACATTGCCTCCCCCACCCACACTGTACATTATCTGGCAGCATGATTATTTCATCCCTATCATTTAGCCAGTAAAACGTATTACAGTATGAGCTGAACAGGGTTTTAATTGAGTCAGAGTTACTGGTTGATGTAATCAGCTGGGGTTGACTCTCCGTTTACACCAGGCCAGAGTCTGATAAGAGTCAGAGTTCCCCCACTCCCAGATTTGTAGACGCGCCCATTTCCTTATGTTATGGTGTGTGAGGAGAAACACAGGAACAAGTATGTCAGGAATTAAATATATTATCAACTTGCATGGTATCTGTTAAACTGGGACATGCACAGAATTAGAAACAGCTGATGGTCCTGCATGTGGAGTTCTGCAATATGGAGCTTATTTGTCAGGCGCTCTCCTCCTGTTTCTAAAGGGGAAAGACATCCTCTCTCTTCTCATGTCCATATGGTCAGCTCTGCAGGGAACAACTGCTCCTTTTCAGCAGTGCTATATTAATAGATTTTAACACACTTGCCAGTGTATTGCCTTGAATATTTTTTTTCCCAGTCACGTTGAATGATCAGTGCTCGCTGGTGGCAACAGGGCCCTGTCCGTGTAGATTAATTTTTCACTCACACAGAGCATGAACATGCTTATCTCACCCACAGAACATGAACAAAGTGCTGTCTGTGTTTTGATACACACAACATGGCTGTTGTTCGGGCTGTTGCAGTACAAGTCATACCGTTAGAAATGAGTCCACAAAACAGGCTTTCTTTCTTTCTTTGGTTCTGTGTTTCGTTCTGTTTCTCCCCGTCTCACCCTGTCTCACTAAATGCCCACATCTGTGCATCTGTAAATGCTTCCATATGAAGCGCACCTCTAGTGTGGTGCAGCTCTTTGTCAGTTTGGTGCTGGGTGTCGGAATTAAACAGCCCTACATCGCATTTCAGTGACACACTGATGCTTAAATACTGCTGTGTCTTTGGTTTGGTGCAACCTGTTTACTTCACTTATTATTTACAAGGCTGCAATTACTGCAGTAAAATTAATGGTTTCCAAAGATAACTCTTAATGTTGTTGCTGCATCACTGAAATGCAGTACTTTTCACTGTGGCTGTTGAAGCGATTTTAATGTATAGTGTTTCTGTGTTGGAGACAGACAGCTAGTCAGCCGAGCTGCAGTCCTTCAGTGTCATTATCATCAAGACGCTGCCTCAGATAGCAGTATGTTTGTAATAACAATGCCTACCAGAAAGGAAAAGATATACACAAACACAACTTGTCTCGTCTCAGATACTGATGCCTTGTTTGTTTGAAGTAGCTGCATTTGGCGGTATGAGTAATACAAGTGCGTGAGTGAAATGCTTGCCTTAGTCACCTGTGCTTGTGGGCTGCTGAGGTAAACGTAGTGGAGCAGTGTGTGGTGTAAAACCCCAACACCTACTATAGAACACACTGACGTTAGGAGTGGTTGGGTGATTAAGTGGTTTTCACAAGAGGAGTCGAGCACACACACCGCTTTTACTCATAGTGGGGAGAGGAGTTTTTTTTTTTTTGTCAGACTCGCGCTTTCAGACTGTTTATTTTTAGCAGCAGCCCTGTGCCGGTGTTGCTGTGTGCCGTCTTTGTGAGAGCAAGTGACCTCCTCCTTTCAACATCTCATTCGCTCACCCTCTTTCCACGTTGTATACCTTCCCTGCTTGGCAGAACACAAAGCGGTAAATCTCTTGCGTCTGCTAACAAAGCATTTGCGGCTCACCCTGCTTTTCAGTGGCACTGCTAACAGCTTGCTAATGCAGTTACAGCTGGAACACTTTACCGGGAGTAGTTCCTGTGTTATCGTGCATTTTTGAGCTTGTGCGCATTTGTGTCTGAGCTTAGGCGGAAGTTTGTGTAGTAGTGGCGGGCAGTATTGAGCGGGAAGCCGGGAGGCTGTGAACTGTGAGCTGTTAGCGCCGGCCGCTGTGCCAGGCCTCAAACAGCTGACAAATACCAGGCTTCCCCTCCTCTCTCCACCCCTTCGCTCTCGCCTAGTTTCTGACTCCTCTCACTTTCACTTTCTTTTCTTTTACCCTCTTTCTTTCACTCCCTTATTTCTCCCCTGCTCTTACTTTCCCTCTTTCTTTCCCTCCACCAGAGGCTCTCTTTGGCAGTGATCTTAGGAAGGAGACAGAAAGTGGGTCAGTGGGTCAGCTCAGGCAACTGGCTCAGGCTGGCTGCGCTCTGGGTGTAATTTGAGTCCTCTTACTCCCATACTGCTGCTCATTGCACTCCAGCTAAGATTATTAACTATAGGTTCACTATGTATGATCAATAATATTTATCTTGTCTAATTATATAAAGCTTTGTTATAGGCTGAGGTGCCTTTTTAAAGCAGTGTTATTAAAATCAGTGTTTACTCGGCTCTAATGGCGTGTGTTGTTGTCACTGACTCTAGTAGTCAAAACAG
Organism: Trinectes maculatus; assembly: GCA_016785345.1. NCBI lineage: Eukaryota > Metazoa > Chordata > Actinopteri > Pleuronectiformes > Achiridae > Trinectes > Trinectes maculatus. The sequence goes on along the minus strand of JAFBJQ010000414.1, from coordinate 617,108 downwards.
CCTTCATTGATTCTAGTGTTGCTCAGAGTTGCGTCTGGAGTGGACGGTATGTTTGTTGGATGTACTGGAATGAGAGGATAAATACAGCAGGATAATACAGCGGAAGCTGCCTCTCCAAAAATACATCACATGCTTGCTGTCAGTTTGCCAAAGAGAAGCTTGAAATTCCACAATGCCACTGAGAGAATGTTTTGCAGGCCGATGAAGCTAACGATTACTTGCTTTGCAGGAACATGCAGAATATATGATGTAAAAAGGGCACTGCATACCAATATGAAAATATCATCCATTCAAAAAAGTAGGGTGGAGGGAGCATTGCGATTTGAGGCTGTATTGTTCCCTCTGGACAGCACAATATCATCAAGGACGAAAATAATTCCTTGGTTTATTATTTTTGGATTAGAGGGACAATCTAAAGCTTGAGCTTTAGAGTAGATTAGAAAACTACTCCACAACATATGATGTTTTCATTCCTCAGGACGAAAGACACTTCCTAAAGTTTAACTAGATTATCCGACCGGGTGAACATACAGTGCATGTGCAAAACTGCCCTCACCACTGGTTTTCAGTAATATTTTAAAGGAAGACACACAACTGAATAAGTTTGTAGTATATAAGGTACACTTTAACACTATGAGATTAGATTTTATAGTCAAGAAGGTAACAATATTCAGTATTTGTTTTGTTTTTAGAGGTGTTCATTTAAACTTACAGAATCCAGAAATGACCACAATTCTTAGCACTATTGAATGTGATGCTTATCATGTCCCTGCTCTCTTGTTTTTAGGATAAACATCACGATGCTGCTCATGAAATCATTGAGACTATTCGGTAAGTGATCCTTCTTCTGTCTGACTCATGTCAGACTCTGTAGTCATCACCCACACAGATTGTAAGTGACGATATCAGGTGTCTGATGAAGTGACGATCTAATGAGTGGACTTTCTCTAGGTGGGTGTGTGAGGAGATTCCAGACCTCAAACTGGCAATGGAAAACTATGTGCTCATTGACTATGACACAAAAAGGTGAATCACTTTCAGTGACACTGAAACAAAACCAAGAGCCAAGAACAGTGATTATGTTGCAGTAAAATTATTTTTGGGCTGAATGTGTTATATTTAGATTATGATTTTGGATTTAATCATGTTCAAAATGATGACATTTATTTTCTGTCTCGTTATTCACAGCTTTGAGAGCATGCAGAGACTTTGTGACAAGTACAACAGGGCCATTGACAGCATTCACCAGCTAGTGAGTCCATTTGTGGAAAGATTTTATATTGTTGTGCAGCTCCAGTGAAAGTAAAAAGCAAAATAAAAAAAAGGTCTTTAGTTATCAATATCAGTGTTTCATGAGATCCAATGATCTCCTGTATATTTTATATTTGTATCCGTAAAATTGATTCTTGACGTTTTTTTAAAGCTCTCTCTGAGCTGACTTCAATGGTAACATCATCTAAACAGGCAGCTTGTAAATAAACATGAATGAATGTGAATCCTGTATCACAGTGGAAGGGAACCACCCAGCCCATGAAGCTGAACAAGCGTCCTTCTAATGGGCTGCTGAGACACATCCTACAGCAGGTGTACAACCACTCAGTGACTGACCCGGAGAAGCTGAACAACTATGAGCCCTTCTCCCCCGAGGTCTATGGAGAAACCTCTTTCGACCTGGTGGCTCAGATCATTGACGAGATGGAAATGATGGAAGACGACACCTTTGTTGACCTCGGCAGTGGTTAGTCTGCTGTTATTTTTGGACTTCTAGGTTTCAGTCAGAATTTGAAATGAAATTTGCTACTGTGCACTGTCCAGGTGATACGATGCTACTTTTTATTTTCACAGGAGTGGGACAGGTGGTGCTGCAGGTTGCAGCAGCAACTAACTGTAAACACTACTATGGCGTAGAGAAAGCAGACATTCCAGCTACCTATGCAGAGGTAACTATATAAAACAAGACCAGAGGGTATTGCAGAAACAGAGTAGAAAAAAGTCAGACAAAAGTTGAATTTATTCTAATAACGGCAAAGTGTCCAAAAAAACAGTGTGGTCGTAATAAAATAACAGTTTTGGTGCAGTGCAGTTGCCACTGCAGTAAGTTTTGGCAATTAGTCTGACAAAAAGGCTTTCCCCTCGTGTGGTGTCTCCCTGTCTGAGCAGCCTTCACACAATTTTCATCATAGTATTAATTTTCTCACTCTTTCCCCTTAGCAACCCACCTGTGTCTAAGAATAGCACCTGGGCTCCGCAGGACAAGGAGCTATTATTAGTCTGAATGTTTCATTATATGCAAAGAGCTGCAAACACAACTCAAAAGCTAAACTTCAGTTATGAAAGAAAAAGACACCTAAGGGCTGCCCTTAAGTTGGTGACTATTTTTCTGGCACACAGTTGAGCATTTTTTTTACAGGTATTATTGTTGTGTTTCAATTATTTTTTCAGACCATGGATAAAGAATTTAAGAAGTGGATGAAATGGTATGGAAAGAAACATGGGGAGTACACAGTAAGTTGGGTCAATGCGGTATTTGCTCAAACTAAATGTTTTTCATAATACACACCTGCAGTTACAAAACACGCAAATTAATTGGTTTTCAGGCTTTTTACACTTTTTCTGACAATTGTTTTTTTGTTTTTTTCAGCTGGAGAGAGGTGATTTTCTCTCTGAGGAATGGAAAGACAGAATTGCCAATACAAGGTGGTGTTCTACCCTGGTCACAGGAACTGTAATTTTAGTGTCATTTCAATACTATTATTATACTTGTATAATATTTTTCTCTGTTTTAGTATGATTTTAAGATCAGGGAAGGTTAAGCTTTTACGTTAAATGCAGGTCATCCACATAGAGAGCATTATATGCAGGAGTACCATATGATTGTGAAGAACAAAATATGTTAAACTTTATACAGTATCCCTTTGCTATTCTGCTAAGGCACATTCCACTTTCAAAGTATGTCATTCCTTGATGAATAATTCTTTTACTTGTAACTAACGATCTAAAATTGTCCCACTGTCTGTCTTACAGTATTATTTTTGTGAATAACTTTGCCTTTGGTCCAGAGGTAGATCACCAGCTGAAGGAGCGCTTTGCTAACATGAAGGAAGGTCAGTATTCTTCAGCTAACCGTGTATTTAATTTTTGTCATCACTTCTTGTAGATAATTTTATATTGTGTTATTTATGAGTTGTCAATAATATGTTTATACTTACTTTTACTTTTACTCAATTGTAAATAAACATTGAAACTAGTTTCTGCCAGAGGAATGAGATAAATAAAATAGTCGTGTCGTATGCTCAATGTTTGCAGAACTGTAAGATGATCATGATTAAATAATGCCTCAAGAGTAATCTGATCAATGATTTTACTTTATCTAAGCGTTATCTAATATTTGTATTTACTTTGTTTTTATTTGCAGGTGGGAAAATTGTATCCTCCAAACCTTTTGCACCTTTAAATTTTAGAATAAACAGTCGAAACTTGAGCGGTAAGTAGCACAATTAGCGAAAAGCGGGTTTTTTTTGCTAAAAGCTTCCTTGTAATTTGTACATGATGTGCATGTTTTCCTCTTCTTTTTTTGCAGATATTGGCACAATAATGCGTGTGGTGGAGCTTTCTCCACTGAGGGGCTCTGTGTCCTGGACTGGAAAACCAGTTTCCTACTACCTGCATACCATAGACCGCACCATAGTAAGTTTAGTTTAGGTCAGTCAAGCTGAAGAGAATTAGGCAAATTAGGTGTGCATTGGTTTATATTGGCTAGAATTTCTTTATCATAAAACAATGATAATTGTAGTCACAGCAGGATTTCATATCAGTTGTCATCAGATTTTATCTCTGATGGATTAATCACTTAAAAGCTTTTTACAAAATTAGTAAGAATAAATCAGGACTAATGTATATTGTTCAATTTTGTCTTTTCAGCTTGAAAACTATTTTGCTAGTCTCAAAAATCCTAAACTCAGGGTAAGTCATATTTCTCTTGACGTATAGACAGTCTTACTATGATGATTAGTAGCTAACGTGGATTATTTTTGTATTATTTTTATATTATTATTTTATTGTATTTTGTATTAGGACGAGCAAGAGGCAGCTCGGCGACGTCAGCAGAAGGATACAAAGGACAGTAAAAGCAATAGTACCACACCAACAAAAACGAAAGAACAAAGCAAGGTAGCTCATGCACAGATTCACCAGACTTGACATATTTCATTTTGTTTAATTTTGAACCATTTTGCATCTCGGTTTCTCCTCAGCTTACCTCTGTGAACAGAACTGTCTGTGATTTAATGTGTAAATGTATTTGCACATCCATGTGTATTACAGCAGGACTCCTGTGGTGAGGAAGAGCATCTTAGCTTGTTGACAGTGGTCAAGCCTCCTACCAAACCTCGAAGAGCCCGACTCTTGTCCAAAGGTCGAAAATTGAACAACAAGAAGCGTGGTCGACCCAAGAAAGCTGCCCCGGCTGCTGAGAAGAAAAACAAGAAAAATCAGAGCGCGCTGGATTTGCTGCATGCCAAGACCCTCTCTGCGGCACCCCCTCAGGGTCAGCCTGCACACATTCACATACACACACACATTAGTTTTCTGACATGTAAAGAAAATTAAGCTGTGTCATATGACAGAAGAGACGAATGTCCTCTTCAACAAAGTAGCAAAGTAAGTGGTTCATTTTGCTTAAACCTGCTTATTGTGTGTGCAGATGCATACCGGCCAACTCAGAGTCCCTTCTACCAGCTACCTCCTAAGGTCCAGCACTATCCCTCTAGTCAACTGCTGCTGAGCCCGACTCCCCCTGGTCTGCAACAACTGTTAGGTGAGCCGTGGATTGTTCAGTTGTGTCTTATTTATCAACAGGCGACACTGTACAAAATATTTCAAGTATCTTCGATAAGGACGATAGAAATGTGATGTTATCAGGGAGAATTTAACACCTAACCAGGAGGCAGTCGTGTGCCTGCGTTTTTGTTTTCATTGTTGTTGATGTGTCTTTTCCAACCAAAGGCAAATTCAAAGTTTTTATTTTAAAACGAGGTCAGCTGTGTATTCAAAAGTGTTTGGAGTAGACATTGGGTAAAGTGATGCGTTTTGAAACTACAGTGCTTTTGTGCGTTTGTAGCCTAAACGTGGTCTCAGACACATTTTTATCAACAACTCATTTTGTATCTCCTGTTTCTTATTCCTCGCTCCCCGCATCTTTTCGCAGATAACATCAAAGTTCAGTACCTCCAGTTTATGGCCTACATGAAGACTCCTCAATACAAGTCCAACGTGCAGCAGCTTTTAGAACAGGAGAAGGTATTTCATAATATCATTAAAGATATCCTACATTACAGATCTGACACTGTTGCAGTATCAGATTTGAATTTTATCCTCTTACCTATCATCTTTTTTTTTTACCTCTCTTTTCCCAGCAAAAACACAGGGACCTGTCAGGGCAGGCAGAACAGCTCCACTCTGTTTGTCAATCTCACAAAGAAAAGATAAAAGGGCTTTTTCAGACCAAACTAGATGAGGTACGAGCTGCTGCTTTATTGTTCTTCTCATTCAACAGTATTCCAGTAAAATGTCTTTTATCAAGAAATTTACACTGTTTCTTGTCACCTATCCTGTCCCACATCCATCCTTCAAAATGTATTTCATAATGGGGAAAAAAGTAATAATACAAAGACATACACCAGGTTTAATTGCACTGCATTGCAAAGTCTAGTATAGTGTACTAACAGTCAGCGCTCAAATACAGCTGTTTTGATGGAGAAACTGAACGTAATTTTGTTTATATCCCCTTTTCACACAAACATGTTAAACGTTTCAAGTTTGTTAGACCACAGCAAACATGTCATTTGGTTGTTATAAACATTGTGTGTCATCATACCCAGAATGCACTTCTGGGTATGGACTTGAATAATGTTAAATAGCTCCTGGTGTTGCTGATGTATGACAACTGTATGTCTGTGGCGACCAGCTGGGAGTGAAAGCCCTGACTGTGGAGGACCTGATGCAGGCCCAGAAGGAGATATCGGCTCACAACCGTCAGCTGAAAGAGCAGACTAAACAGCTTGAGAGAGACATGGCCTTGTTGAGAGACCACAGTCTGCTACTGGTGAGACATCAGGACATCAGTTGTCGTAACCTCCATCTTTTTTAATCTGGCATCATTTACTATACTATAACCACCCTTCATTCTGCACCCCTGTCTTACTGCTGAAGTCTTTAACTCGACTTGGTTGCAGTATTGTGGTTTTTTTTCCTTTTACCAGAGCATTCTCCACTTAAGCAATAAAAAGCAAATAAATAACAGCAGATGTATACGTTTGTTTGTTTTTTTCCCCCAGCTGAAGTCACGATGTGAGGAGCTGAAGTTAGACTGGGGCTCTTTGTGTTTGGAAACTTTACTGAAGGAGAAACAGGCACTGCGCAGACAAATCTCTGAGAAACAGAGGCACTGCTTGGAGCTGCAGGTACACAGTCCACCTCTTCATTTTCTGAATGCTTCAATGTTTCTTTCCTTCCCGTTTTGCTCCCCCATTATTATGTTCTCTGCCACCTCCATTTCAATCATTTCACCTGACTCTCCAGAGATATTCACAGGAATAAATCATCTAAACTATGAGTAAAATTCATCCTCGAGGAAGATTTGAGGAATCATTGTCTCTTTCTGATACATATCAACATTGTTGTTGCTGTTGTTTTCCTATGTAATGTCTCCCCCTGGTGTTTGTTTTGCAGATCAGCATTGTGGAGCTGGAGAAAAGTCAACGGCAGCAGGAGCTGCTTCAGCTCAAGTCCTACAGCCCGTGTGAAGGCTCTCCATACAGAAAGAGCCTGGAATCACGCTCTTCCACCGACATGGACTCCTCTAAGCTCGGTCTGTCCTCAGCCCCAGTTCTCAATGGTGTCAGCCCAGAGCTTTCTGTCAATGGCACCAGCTCACCCTGTTTTGACCGGGCCAACACAAAGGGAGAGCTTCATTCTCGCTACCTGCCCATCTCGCCGGACCACGAGATTGTTTCAGTGACCCCTGATGCTCGCCAGAGGCAGCAAAACTCTTCCCACACGCTTCCCGACTACACACGCTTCTCCCCCGCCAAGATTGCTTTGCGTAGGCACCTTAACCAGGACCCCACTGCTTCAGTTCACTTGAGGGGTCCGGGGCTGACTGCACACAGGTTAGCGAGCATCAAAATCCCAGTGTCCAACATTTTATTTTGAAGGTCTGTAAATTGTCGTTGAAGTAGTTGAAGTCAACCTTGTGTTTGTTGTTCCATAGGGAATTAGGCAGTGTCAACTCTCCGCTTGGTACCAAACAGAACTGCCCTTCACCTAATCAGTCTGATGCACAGAAAAATTCAGAGAGGGTAAATATTAAAGTTTCTTTGCTGCCTGTAGGTTTCAATGTACAACCTTTGTTTCTGTGACTGTGAAAAGTGTTTCATTTTTGCTTTTTTTTTACAGGGTGGTAAGGAGAGGAGTCCTTCTGTTCCGGGTGACAACAGCATTACAAGCCTTCCAATTAGCATCCCCCTCAGCACTGTCCACCCAAGTAAACTACCGGTCAGCATCCCACTGGCCAGCGTGGTGCTACCCAGTAGAGCTGAGAGACTGGTTAGTATCCTTTCAGCGGTTTCTTTGTGTTACTTTGTGCAATTATTTTGTTTATTGTACGATGACTGAAAGAGTATATGTGCATTACCTTGTTGTTTGACAAATTTAACAGGGCATGTTGTCAAGTGCTTAGAATGTATGAATGTAATTCATGATTTAACATTTTATGTTCTTTGTTGATCATATTTACAGAGAAGTACTCCAAGTCCCGTCTCTCATCCCGCTCAGACCAATGGTAAACCAGTTCATGAAAAAGATAATTTAAATTAAATCTGTTTTGTTTTTTTAGTTGATTACTGCCTGTCTTGTCTCTTATTTGTTTTTGTTTTTTCTCACACTCTAGGTTATTCTTCCAACTCAGGGATGATGAATGGAGGTCCCCACCCCGAGGACCATAATGGTGCTTCATCATCACCTCTTCCACATAGCAACAATCCTCTGACTGGGTCGATGGGTCGTGGTGGTCCCATCCAGAGCCCCCCACTCAATACAGGAGGAGTGCTCCAATATGCAGATGGACCCCAGAGGGTTCTTCCAGAAGACGGACAAGATCGCCAGGGGGGTGAATCAGACACTGAGCCCCAGGACAGTGAACTGCGGAGGAGAATCTTCTTCTCATCCTCCTCTTCATCCTCGTCCTCCTCTTCGTCAGGCAGTGGAGGCAGCGCGGCCGGAGGATCACGCCTCCACCATCACACTGGCAACTCAGCCAAGCAGGGATACCACAGTAACCATGGCAACCACCACCACCAGTCTCCCGGCACACAGCACGCACACACACCCACACATACGTTGTCATCGCATTCCTCTCACAGTCTCGGCTCTCAGGAAGGGCGCAAGCGTGGGAGAAGGAAACGCAGCTCTGCAGGGACTGTCACAGCCAGCGGATCCCCAAAGAGGAGGTCATTCCCTGGGCTCAGCTCCAGCAACCACTCCTCAGGATCACCACTCAACATTAACTCAATGGTTGGTCATCAAAAGCACTTAAAACCAACTGAGCATTCTATATCATATTATATATCATATTACTGTTATTAAGATGTCAGTTTGTGATATATGTTTGTTTGTTTCGACAGGTAAACAACATCAACCAGCCTCTGGAGATTTCTGCCATCTCCTCCCCCGAACAATCAAGCCGCAGTCCAGTCGGCCCTGACATGGACCAGCCCCCTGTTTTGAAGAGAGAGCGCCCCCTGGAGCTCAACGGCACAGGCTGTTACTCCTCAGCCCTCAGCTCTGACGACGAGGACTCGGGATACCCCCCGGACAACTCGAGTTCACGGTAACACAATCGTTTTACAAGAGGTTAAGAATAAAAACAATGCACATGCAGATTTGCATCTATTGGCTGCTTTTCTGTGTTTTCTGAAGTCTGAGTTGTCATCATCTCATTTGGTCATGGTTGGCATCAACCATTACAATTTTTAGAGGGCTATTGCTCTTTTTATCTAGAATTGAAAGAAAAATTGCGACTATATCCTTGGAGAGCAGAGATGGACCCTGCAGACTAGGGGAAAATGAAAGAGGTAAGATAATAAAATGTTTAGAGTAAGTTGGAAAAAAGTTTTTTGCATTTAGATTCGTCATCAACCATTATTTTATCCTCAACCACCAGGGAGAAAATCGGGAAACAGCAGTGGAAACAGCACAGGTAGTGAGGCTTGTTCTTCCTCCTCCTTATCCTCTACCAGCAAGTGGAAATCTACCTTTTCACCTATTTCCGACCCGAAGCAACCCAACTCCGACCTGAGACAGGGGGGCTCTCCGTTCGGCATGGGTGGGTCTAGTCGGGGCACGGACTCAGATTCTGACCACAAACAGCAGCATCAGCTAGTGAGAAAAGGTAGCGATGGAGAGTCGTCCAGCTACATGAACCCTAATCCCTTCCTCAGTCAGGAGGGAGGGACGAGAAGTGGAGGCAGCAGCGGCAGCGGTGGAGCTCAGGGAGGCAGCAGCTCAGATCAACGCCCGGCCCTCCCGAAGCAGAAGACCCCTCGGGACTGGGACCTGAAATCGAGCAGCAGTCTGGCCAGTCAGAACCTCTTCATTTCTGCTGCTGCCAGCAGCGGAGGGGGGATTCTGAGTGGGAAGGTGGGAGGCAGTCCTGTAGCAGTTTCTTCCACCACAGGGTCATCTGTGGGACAGTACCTGGGGTCTCAATTCCCACTTGGAGGGACGTCTGTCTTACAGTCCTTGTTCGGGGCCCAGACAGGTGGCTCCACGGTGAGTGGGACTCCACGTCTTGTCAATGGACACTCTACCCTGGGAAGCTTCTCCAGTGCCGGGCTGGCAGGGGGAGCCGCTGGAGGTGAGCATCACTGATTCCGTGATTGTGTTAAGTCTTGTTTACAGAGTGAGGTCTTAGTCTTAGCCATGGGTCCACTTGATAAAGAATAGTCCAGATAATAGATTCAGGTAAGTGGAGGCCCAGTGCTGCTGTCGCTCTGTCTGTCTCAATCTGTCTCAATCTGACGGACTGGCTGTCTGTGCTGCCTCGCTTTGACACGGACTGGCTGCTTTAGTGCTGCAGGTGAAACACCCTTGGAAAATGTTTTTTTTTTCCCCCCAGATTAAATACATAACAAATATACCTGAAAATAGAAACATCTAAACCAATGATTTGTCTCAACATCTGCGATTGATCGTCAGTTGCAAGTTGACATTTAGTTTTACTTAGCGTTTCCATTAGTGTCATTTTCTGTGGGTGTATCTGTTGGAGTATGTCAGAGTCAGTTCATCTGTAACCAAAGATCAACCCAGAAATCAGTTCAGCTCCACCATGATGTAAATCATTTGTCTCTTATTTGCCACTTGGATTGTGTTTTGACGACAGTGACAGTGGACTGACTCACTCTGCTTTTTGTGTGCTTGTCTTAGACTTGCTTGGCGCTGTGCACAACCTGGCTCAGTCCTTGCTTCTCTCTTTGTCCCTCTCGCTCTTTTTGCTACTATTATCTGCCCCCACTCCCCACTCTCCACTCTCTCGCCCTGCCCCTTCCTCCATTTTCTACTGTATGATTTGCAGGTATATTTCACCACGTGGTTCCCTCAGTATCTTCCCATCAGTTTGGGGCGGCGTTGCCCACCTCTGGAGGCCTCGGCTCTCTGCTCAGTCTCTCCTCCTCTTCCTCTACCTCCTCCCAAACTCAGCAGCACACCTCCCCACTGCCAACCTCCACGCGCCTGACCTCCGTGTCCTCACCTCTCCCTCTCTCCCAGGCTCAGCATAGCCGCACCCAGTCGGTCCTGCATAGCCCGTCTCCTCCCACGCTGTCCCTGCCCCCGCCACCGCCCCTGCACAGCGCCCCCCCCACCTCAGCAACCACACACTCTGACACCCAGTCATCGTCTCGCTCAGAGTCCCTCCACTCCTCCCGTCTGTCACATTCATCCCTCCATCACCAGAGAGCACAGTCATCCCTCTCTCTCTCCATCTCCTCCTCCACCTCTGCCTCTTCTGCTTCTGTCTCCGCTGCCGCCGCCGCTACTGCCTCCCTCTCCTCTGCCTCTCTGTCAACCTCCTCCTCGTCTCGTCCATTCACAGTGCACTACTCCCCTCGGCTGCCTCCTCCGCCACCCGCCACCATTGCCAGTGGTGGTGGGAGCATGTGGAGGACTCAGGGCATGCATGGTACCTACATCACGTCCCAGCTCCCTGGCTCCCGACCTAGATAGGGCTTGGGTGTGTGGGGTGGGGGGTAGCGGGGAGGGAAGAGGGCAATCAGAGGGTGGAGAGAATGAGAGAGGGAGAGAGAGACTGGTAGGGAGTGAGAGAGACAGGATACCTGTTTTCCCTGTGCTCCCACAAGCTTTTGTTCTGGTTGAACAAGGTAAGACATTTATTGGGTTTTAGATTCAAAGTATAAAACAGTGCAGGGTGTTAAGTTTGGACTTTGACTCTTGATCACAATGATTTCATGATATCCATTTTGTTTTGTCATCTCTTTATTTTGCTGTTGAATCTATTGGAACCACTGACTTGTGTTTTATTTTCCCTTTCCTCTTTCTACTCTGATCCACCAGGTAATTGATGGAAACTACCTCAACATTAAATAAACTATGCAAATGTCCGGGTGCGGACCAAGGCACTCTCCTCACTCACTGGTGCTTCAAAATGTCTGCACTACCCAACCGCCTCCAAGACCGGCTTCTGTTGTGGGATCACACACATACACAGTCTCATACATACACACACACACACACACACTAACCAGCACCACCACTATGGTGACCTTGAGCAGAATTCATTGGTACTGGTCATTTATTTATATGTGATGACTATTATTTCATTGCATTGAAGTTGGTTTTTTTTTAGAACATTGAAATTGGTCCTGGCTGCTGCCCAGCACTGAATGAATTTAATTATTATGTCTGGTTAAATATTAATAAGGTGCTCAATAGGTATGAGAGTGTGTCTTAGTCACTATGCTAGCAACTAGTGTTCTGCAAAATAATCAGTTTTGAATGACTTTATGTCACATTTAATGACGATGGAAGCACACAGTCCAACTTTTCAAGCCGAATCTCAGTGTTTGTTGCCTTTCTTCCAAAGTTTGTCTCCAAACACACACACACACACACACACACAGGCCAGTTCATTGAACTCTGCTCAGATGCGATGCAGCTTTTCCTCTCTGCATGCGTGCCCTTTTTTTCTCTGTTTTCTTCCTTCGGTGACAGTCAGTGTTTTGTTGCAGCATAGTTGACTATTCATCAAGATGAGGAACTTAGTATTTTGGTTTAACTTCACACTGGATAGTAAAAGATTTAATCATGTAGCAAAAACCTTTCGGCTGCATTGTTGACACCCGGTAACTCTGGTCACGTTGGTGATTCGCTGTATTTTGTACATGAAATAAATTGAACACTATGGGTTCTTCACTTAAAGGTCTCTTTATCCAAACGCAAAATGGTACCAAGATGGTAAAACTCTTCTCTCTTTGCTGCTTAATGGAGCCAAAGCATTTATGTTTACAATGTGAGTAGAGAACATTACGTGTAGGTGTAGTGCAGTGTTTTATATATCATCTAATATCAAATATTCATCCTATCGGTGAAAGTCGCTAATCTCAAAAAGGTGTCATAGGATGTGTTGTAATGTAATGTGACGTGATCTGGTGGTAATTAAACAAAAGAAGAGAAGGTGTTACTTGTCCATTTTTGACAACGATAGCCATCTTTCACCCTCTCTAAATGAAGGAAGGATGGAGAGTGAAAAACAGCACAGTGTACATTCGAAAGCCCTTTCATATCATTTACATAATATTGGAAATATGGTGAATTAGCAACATTGCCAGGGGTGCCAATAACGCCAAGCCAAGCACATTAGCACAGTACATTTTAATGGATTTCTTTAATGGACCCAGTGAAATTGATTGAATGAGATGGTGCTCTGTGTTTTTAGTGTATTGTTAGCCACTTTCCTTATGAAACCCACTGTCAGTGTCAGAGGGTTGTGGCTGCACTGTTGTTAAATAAAACTTAATCCAGGTGTGAAAGAATAACAGTAAAACCACAGAAGATTTAACTCGTATTTATTAACTTGTTTTTGTTTTGTTTGTTTTTTTTCTATTTTCTTGGTCAGTTTTCTAAATCACACTACTCTGTGGGGCCACAGCAGGAATTTTTAACTCTTCTGAAACTAACCTTGTTCATATTTATCTCTGCTGTTGGGAATTACAGGTTTAAGCAAAATGTGTAAGGCATATGTGGAATTATTCTGCGTTTAGACAATACAGCAACACGCACACATACACCCTCATGCATGCAAATCCTCACACACTGGGAAAACACGATTAACCACGTCCACAACTACTGGACTCTTTTCACACCCTTTGTTTGCTATTTTTGTTATTGTGTAATTTGTTTTTTGTATAAAAGAAATATTTGTACTGTGAATGTGATTCATTCTCCGACTGTATAGTTGTGTATAATTTAGATGATTATATTTATGCTGTCGTTTTTCTCCATTTGCCTTGGTATTTGTTTTTCTTTCTTTCTTTTTTTTAAAAAAAAAAACCCTGAATTGTGTTGACATTGTAGAATGCAATAGCGTGTGTACTTGACTCACAGTCTGAAAACAATGGTGCTAAATTTGGACTGTGCCTGATCTTATTTATTCTTATTCTTTCGTGAAAACGTCAAAAACAAATTGAATCCTTGGTGCTGTACACAGGGACACTTGTAAAGCCTCTTTTTGGCTTCTCTTTTTCTCATATTTAAATATGCTATTGTCTGGTTCTCTGAAGGCCTCGTGTACAACTGTAGACAGCACCCTTCCACACAACTGCTCTGCAACAGCTGGTTCAGAGTCTGAGTAAACAGGTATCAGGGGCCTCTGGTCATGTTTCTAACACAACTTGCTCTTTCCTGTAAGTGAACAAGACACACTGTTTTTGTACATAACTTTTAGTTTCGCTTTGTATGTCTCCATAAACAGAAAGGTATATAAGATATGTTTCTATACACAGGCTATATACATATATATATATATAAATATAAATGAGTATATGTAGGGGTTTTTTGGAGATGGCACTGCGACCCGTACATTCAACCTGTTAAACAGGGGGCTTGAAGCCAGGGAGAGTTCAGCATTGCCACCGCAAGACCTTAACAGACAACATCTAACACCATAGCAACACAACTGCATCTGTATCTTCAGTGATGTACATGACACAGAACTAGAAATTTATAAACTGTGTGCATTTGGCACACAAAGGTGCTGTGACTTGAACACAACTATTCCAGCTCTCTTTATCCTTTTTTTAAAAAAAAAAAATCGGATTGTTTCTGTTTCTTTTGTTTGTTTGTTTGTTTTTATACCGACCCAGATTTAGCAGGAAAAATGGTGCTTCTTTTTCAATGCTTCAGATTTTACCTGGTGCACACAGAACTAACACATACACACACGCACACACACACACTCTGTCTGTAGACATCTTACTGACTGCATACTGTGAGACATGATGTAAAACACTTGTGTTAGGTTGTGCGTGTGTGCATCACCCAGTTGGGAGTGAGAGCAGCTAAGCTGGTTTTGTTTCGCTGATAGTGGAAACACACTTAAGCTCAGTTGTCTGTGTGCTCTTTGTTTTTCCTACTTGACGATGCATATCTAAGGGAAGATTAGACTAATACTCAAAGCTTTATAGTAAACTCCTGTTCTGTGCACTCACTTCGTAAACACAAATGTGTTCAAGTGAGGAGGAAAAAAAAAAAAAGGAAAGTCGTTTTAGAACATAGAGACGATAGAGTCTGTTTGTTACCAGCACTGAGATGTCCTTTGTAATTATTGTTGATGCTGTTATGATTTTCATATTCTTGGTGTTTGATACAATTGCAATTACATGTTATGCTTTTAAATGTGTCTTCAAGATTCCTGTCAGTCTTTTTAATACGACCAGTCTCAGCACGGTGCTCTCCTTCACTGAAAACAAGGAAATTGCAGCTATTGATACTAAAACATTGCTCTCCTCCTGTTGTGCTGCAGGGTTTTATGGTTAATATTCTCGCCGGGCGGCTTTCTGCATGGTCCAGTCTAACCCTCAGAAGTTTCCTCTAACCCGGCCGGGTGGTGCGGTGTATGTGCAAGTGAGAATAGCGTGTGTGGAAACACACATTTTACATTGGTCACAGATTTCAACTAGTTTTGTTGCTGCGTGGCTAAGCAGTCAAAGGGATGAGGTGCTGTTATCAAAGTCCTTTGGTGCATAAGCATTGGTTTTGAACTTAAAGCTTCTTTGCAGTTCTCCAGCATACTCCATCCTGGTACATGGGTGGTGGATCATCTGTGTGAGCTTTGCGGTCGAGCAGTCGAGGCTGTTTACTCTAAATCCTCCCAAAGGTCTTAACTCAGGAACTTCCCAGATTGCTTGAAGTGAAGTAACAATGCAAACGATTCTCTTTATACTACTGCATTTCACAGACCTATTCGCCATCACGTGTGGTGTGAAGAAGCCCCTCTGTATTAAAACTCAGGACCAGGTCAGGGTCCTGAGCGTAGCTGCATGTATCTGGGGGGGGGCAGTTAGCCAGCTGTCATGTCAGATTTATTCTCACTGTCACATACATCCAGCCTGTCGGGTTAGGTCCAGATTTATAAAGCTTTATGAGACAGTCTGATCTCGAGAAGCTGTGAAACGGCTACGGCTCTCAGCATCTTCATCTCACAAAATCCTCTGTCTCGATTTGTGTCTCTGGGAAGGAGGTTCACCGTCTTTTGTTGGGACCCCTCCCTTAAGTTTTTCTTTATTTAGGGTGTGGGGGGGTGGTAGCTGACATTATTAAAGGACAGACATGAACTACAGTATGTGTATTGTGCGCTCTGATTGGTGAAGCTAAGGCAGGTTTGAGGTGCAATAATGGCAAACCTATTTTCCAAAAGGCCCCGGTTTTGATGGAAAAATTGTTACTGTTTGGTGTTGGTGCTTTTATCCTAAGATGTTATAATGGAACAAATGGAATTAATGTTTTTTTTTTCCCTGCGTTTTATAATTATTAATAAAATGTTTCATATAATATTTGAATTAATTTTGGTGTGAGGTGGCATTTTGTTTTTTCTGTTGTCCCTGAGGAAAAACCATATCACAATGTCAGCAGAATCAAAACAGATAAACGTCTCCATATGTTGATTTTTGTTTTAATTATGTAAATGAAATGAATGGATTTAATTCGGAGCCTCTAGTACCACAAATTAAAGTGTGTGATGTGAAGGCCGCTTAGGAATGTTCAGCAATCACTCTGTTAAAAACAGACGTGAATAATGAGTCATTCCTGTCATTCCTCGCTCAAAACTGTACACGAGCGAAACACTAATCAGCTCAGAGACCTTGACTCTGTGCAGGACCAGGCTGCAGCTGGGAGACTTTGGATGGGAGTAACGGTTCTGTGAAAGCTATCACGTCTCCATTCCCCTTGTGTGTTTTCCTTCCCCCTTCCCAGCCAGTGTTCTGAATGATGTTGTTGTTTTCTGCTCTATCAGCTCCCGGCGTAAGATTGTGTATCTCTTAGTCTCCCTCGACCAATCACACCATCATCACACGCTCAGGATAATGAGACAGAGTAGTTGTCGTGGGCAGTAAATAAGCTGAAGGAGTAGGTTGAAACATAGGGGATTTATTAAACGCCTGCTTATATAGACAGGAGAAGGTTCATCACAAGGTTATAGGAAGTTTATTCTATGATCTCGACTTGTTTTTCTTTTTTTCTTTTTTCCACTGTCAGAGTTGAAAAGGTGAAAAAGCACCTGTAACACCTCAAACAGAACCCGCCGTCTTCAGCATCAAGGCCACACGATGTTCCTATTTTGGCAGCGTGTTCCCCAGTTAGTGTGAAGGGAATGTGGGAGTACATAACTCCCATCCTCTGGAGCAGGGCCCATTCACAAGTTCAGTCGAGAAAGGTCTGACAACACAGGCACACGTAGAGACTGTGAAGTGTGATGGCTGTGAATGTTTTCTACGGCGGAGCGCTGATGCTCTGCTGGACCCAGCTCTGTGTGGCCTCACGTGGACATCAGCCGATCCTGGACCACAGTCCCACAGAGACAGGTCAGACTGGAGATCTCTACCCATGCACATGAACGACGCCCTAACAATTCCATTTTTTGGCATGAATATTTCCTAGTTTTAACCTGAAATTGCTCTTTGTCCAATTCAATCAAAGGAGACCAGCACGCAACGGGCTCGCCAGCCTCCGCCGCCTCTCGCCGCACACCCTGTTATGTGGACGACGCGTTTGCGGCGCTGCGTGAAGCTGTGGGAAACGACGGCGAGCTCGCAAACGACAGCTTGGCTCTGTTTGGGATCTGCGCGACGTCTGGCAACTCGTCAGGCTCGGCCTTGCTGGCGCTTGCGGAGGAGACGAGCAGAAACGGGAGAAATGGATTGGTGGAGGTTTTGCGTCCGACAGGAGGTAAGAGAGCTCTCTGACCGCAACCGCTTCAGTTTCAACGTTCACTTTATGTCAATCGTGCCTTGTTTTCCTCCAACAGTGCTTGTAGGAGAAGATGAGATGGGAACGCTGCAGCTGACCTTTGACCTCCCACAGTCCCACTTGCTCAGGCTGAGCCCTGTGCTGCTTTTAGAGTTTGAGAGTCCAGTCAAAGAGGGAGACATGGACATCACTGTCACCAGTCCGTCTCTGCAGCCTAACACACAGGTAAAGCTGTTGGATGCACACAAATGATGTCACTCTTAGCAAATAGCATCACCCCAACAACCACGTTTTTCCTATTGTCGTTCCCAGACTGGGTGCATTTCAGGAGAAACGCGGTACGTGCTGCTGACAGGAAAAGCATCAGAGGAGGACGCGGGGCAGAAGTGGAGGATCTCTGTTGAGACGACGTCCCCTGACGCGAGTAAGGTCCCATCCCTTTATGTTTTCACCTCCTTGTTTCAATGTGAACTCGCCTCACACTAACTGTCTTTGTAGAGAAGAACCTAAAAGACCTCCTCGTCGGTGATGGACCAGGAAGCAACGTCAACATGACTCCGCTTCTGCTTTTCTCCGCTGGAACCGACACGAGGTCGTTGTATCTTTCGTGTTCCTGACTGATGTTCTGAGCAGACTGTTGTCAGAGTGCTGCTCACGCGACTTTGTTTTTGTGATATAGACGCATGTCTGATCCATCCCGCGCCTCTTCGCTGACCTTCTTCCTCTGTGAGCTGAGGAGGTTCCTGGGCGACGTCCTAGCTCAGGACCAACCCGGCTCCCCTCAGCTTCAGCTGAGCTCCTTACAGACCATGCCTCCGCTCTCACTGGGCTTGTCCTCCAGCGAGACCCTGCTGGCCGGACTGATCAAATCCTCATCCCCCACTTTCTTCTCCTTCACTGGATGGGACTCGGAGTTTCAGCTGCATCAGCTGGCTCTGTCTCCCGCGCTGCTGGTGGAGCTCAGGCAGAGGTTGGAGCAGAGTTTGGTGCAGGTAATGGAGGTAATAAGCGTGGAGAAGTTGGGTCAGCGGGCCGCAGAGAGACTGGTGAGGCTCAAAGAACTCTGCGTGTTACCGGAGAAGGATCAGGCAGCAGGTGATGACACGTGTTCATTTTTAACTCAAGACCCCGTGTCAGCACTTTTTACCAATTCTTCTGGTTTGTTGTGTGTGTGTGTGTCTGTGTGTGTGTGTCAGGAGAGAGCCAGTACCGAGCCTTTCTTCTGCTGAAGGCCCTGCAGACGGTGGTCCATGCCTCTGAGCTGCAGGTAGGACTCCGCTCCACCCGAGCAGGCAGCGACAGCCCAGTGAGGGGCAGCGCCTGCGGGCTGACGAGCCTCACCGTCTCCCTGGAAAAGTATCTGGTGGGTCCCAACACAGCTGTCATCAACAACTGCCGCGGCTCTTGCACGATCCCCCTGTTCAACACCAACAACCACGCCGTCCTGTACAGGGGGTCCTCGAGTTACGACGGTCTCGAGATACGACGTTTTCGTGGTTACGACACATCTCCCATGAACTTCCTTGTTCCGGCAGCAGCAACCGGTAAGGAGATGCACACGGACACAGATGCGTTCGGGATCGTGGCGATACCGTAGGTTTATTCACAACACAGGGTCTACAAGGTTGATATCAGAAATCTAAAGGAAATGCTCATTACACTCACAATATCAACCCCTACGGTGTGTCAAGAGGGACAAGAGGGACAAAAGGCAATTCACCACAGTAAACTCTTATTGTAGGGTGGTGTTATAGCGACATCTGGTGGCACAACTTAGTATCTACCTTACATATGAATGTATGTTCCGACTTATGTCGAAATTCGGTTACAAAACATTCTTAGGAACGGATCTCCGTCGTAACTCGAGGACCCCCTGTATTAAATTCAGTTAACATTCTAATACAGATGTGGCATAGTTTTGTTGTATTGAGCAGTTCTGCTCAGTGGTAAATGTACATCACGGTGTAGCAGAACATTAACGTCAGGTTGCACTGTTGTCAAGCATGTGATAGATTTGTGAGAGTGTGACATTGATGGACAAATCTACCTGAGGTATTGAACCGTCCAGCAGATTTCCAAAGAAAGACCCAATACCTGTGTCCTCAACGAACGAGTCCACAGCTTCTGTGAAACACAACAATACAGAATAAACCGCGCCTATTTGGCCTTTAAGAAATAAGGAGTTTACACACCTGATATCACTCAGATAGAAAAACGAGACACTTTGATAATCCGTAAAACAAACGCCATAAAACTTGTTTTTCTCCGTTGCCACATCTTTGTGTGTGCATGTATGTGCACATGTGTGTGTGTGCATGTTTGTGATGACTGTACGCACCATGCACTTCATTCATCCCAGCGGTCGCAAGCAGGACGACCAGTACCAGCACTAAGCAGCGGTTCATGCTGACTCCCTTCCACGGGTTAGGGACGTCGCTCAGGTTCTCAAGGGACAGAATCCGCTCATATGACACTAAGGAAATACACAAATGAGTCACAGACGTTGTCGCTGGTTGTTTATGTTTGGACATGCAGTGTTTCTTACTTCTGATGTGTTCAGGCGTTCACTCAGGGGCCTTTAGCTCGAGGCTTGAGTTGAATAATGCATCCAAACCGCAGCTGTAAATAAAGAATCTGGTTTTTTTTTTGGTCCTGCATGAAGACAAATAAAAGTCCCAATGTTTGCAAAGCTTGTGCACCTGCACTGCCACGTGCATAGCCACACAACTTGTAAGCTACTTTAGCTCATAGATAGACTAACAGCTTAAAATAGGCCCCTGCAGCTAGTTGCAACCAGCAAATATGATTTGTGCAAGGCTTTGGTCTGAAACTCGTCACAGCGGAGAGAGAGAGAGAAAACAAACTGACCTTTGCTGACCGCTCAGTCTCGTCTCGTCAGTGAGGCGAAGGTTAGTGCGTTTGCACTGATGGCGATTTCTGAAGTGCAGGCGCCAGAGACACTGGTGCACCAACACACACACACGGACACACACCCTGCACCATGTTCCTCTGCGCCTTGATTGACAGGCACAGATGAGAGGTGCTGAAAAAAAAGGAAAAGTTTCACCTGTTACTGTTGTTTTGACCAGAAAGCCATATTCTGATTATACCAAACATAATGAAACCTTTATTTATTCATTTATTTATGTTGTTTAAGTGTTTACACATGTCATAAGTGACTTTGGGGCAACATGACAGTAGAGGTCAAAGGTGACGGCAGTGTTTAATCACACACATGTCACATATTTACATGTTATTTGGGATTTGTGGTGGACATATCCTGTATTAAAACAGTAATTTCAGCCATCTTACCTGTGCATCACATTTTTGTTTACTTTACTTTATTATTCTCCACATTGCGTAATAAAATAATGCACTTATTCTAAAAAACCTTATTAATAACATGTGCAGCACCTCGTGAAACCACAACAGCAAACCGCTGCTTACACATGAACGCACCGGTGATGACAAAATGCACTTTAGCATGTTACATTTAGCAACGCAGTTAGCGGTGTGTTAGCAGTGTTAGCTGCGTGGTGTTTTGACAGAAACACGTAAGGATGGATAGGACACTCCCATGACAAATACCGCAGCCTGTCGACTCGCAGCCCCACAGTGGACGACGACGAGCGGGTAGAGCGAGCGGACGGTGCTGGCCGGATGGTTAAATCTAACCTACAGACGATTTTGAATAGTCATTGTTTTGTTAGAGAAAAAGAGAGAAACTTAGCCGAGATGCCTGTCATTGAGCAGTCCAGTAATAAAACCGAAAGCGGGAGGTATGTTGATGTGCCTGATGTGAATTGTGTGTGCTAGCGCTAGCAAGCTAGGCTGGGTTTAAAAGCCGCGGCCTAGCTTAGGGATACTGTCTATTTCCCGGAGCGACGATTGCCTCGCGGCGTGTTTTTTTGTTTATATAACAGGCAATTTTATTTCAGTTGACGTTTCTTAATCACGCCGTTGCCTTTGTTGTGTTTAAAGTGTGTCACTAACTGGCTTTTATATCCGTAACCGCCCGAGTTCAGCCCAGATGTGTAACGATATTAAAAACCAGTGTCCCGCAATTAGACACAATTGCTAAACTAATGCTAACGCTTAAGCTAATACGTGAAACGTATCAGACATTGATTAGCTAAACGCTGCGGTGCTAGTTAGCTAACGTCACAGTGTCGTTATCTGCAGATTGAAACATCTCACCCAGTCTTTATTTTTCCAAACACTATTTGACGAAAAAACGAACAACCGTGTTCCCCAAGGTTATTCGACGGATCCTGGTTGAACGTTTACGTTTTAAGAACGTAAAGCGCAGACGAATGGCTAATGGCTAACAGGCTAGTGCTTCATTATAATCACAGCACTGATGTTGATTACTGTTGATATAGGAATGATTTCACAGTAGCTCGATTGACTTTTGGTTTGTTTAATTCAGAAGACTCGGGGCACCAAACACATTTAATGTCATGCTATGCAAAGTTAGCTTGTAGCTAACGAACCAGTTACATTTAATCTATAGGTGAACTGATCACTTTTGGCTTATAGGCTTGTTTTTCTCTCCGTTTCGCGGAGGTGTTTGCGTCGAGACGCCTCGGAACCTCACATAAAAGACGAGATGAACCACTTTGGGTTCACGATGAGGCAACCAGTCAAAATAATTAACCACCATTTCAACACAACCTTTGTTAACTCCTTGGTGTTATATTATCCATTGTGGAAATATTTGCCAACCAGCTCACGGGGCTTAGCTTGTTTATGCGTTCACTTCGCCTTGTATGTGTTAATTTACTGGAGTTGAAGACAGTGGGGGGGTTGAATTGTGGCTCATGATGAAAAAGAAACAAGCATATTCATGACACCATCGTGTCAAGACAGGATTTTAGCCGAGGCTGTTTGTCTGGTTCTATAGTATTGTGAAGGACTCGTAGGAATTTTCCACTGCACTGCGAAGGAGGGGGTTGTGGTATGGGGATTTTTTTTTTTAGTCCAGTGATGACATACAGTACACAGAATCTGTTCCTTATTCTACACACACACATTTACGTATCCTATCCCAATATTTCCTGGTAATTCTCGTTTCCTGTGTCTTTCTGCTTTTAAGTTATCCGTTATAGAGACGCTAGCATAGCAGATGCCTTTTAAACTCAGTCAATCGCACTGACTGATCCTGTTATCTAATTGGACACAGGGTTGGTATAACAGCATGTTGTCCCTCTGAAGTACCATCGCTTTCCGATAACTGTACTTGCATAATAATAACCCTTTAGAGATGTGTGCTCCTCAGTGTTTATTAATGCATGGCAGTGGCGCTCTTACGCAAGCACAGGCTCCTGAGACTCACTCCTCATGTGACCACAGCAGCCGTCTTTGCCAGAACAACAGTTTGTGCGTCTGTGTTGCTGCTTGATGTGGACATGAGGACGAGGGCTGTTGAATAGAGAAGCTGATTGAAAAACCCTGACCCTGAGTTTTATTGTGAGAAAAGAGGCAGTGAGGGTTTCCTGTAAAGGCGCCGATTGGCTGGTTTACATAATCTGATAAGGGGATTTAGGTCACACTGTGCAATCTTTGCTGCTTTGCTGCACAATCAGGCAATAGGCTGGATACCACAAATCGACTTCTTTAGAATGAGCTTAAAGAGTGACAGTGTTTCATTTTGGGTTTCACACATCAGTGCTACATATAGCACAGCAGTGACGTGTGTGTGTAAGAGCACCAGTGAGTGTTGAAGCTTTTCCGTAGCTGCGCTAGCACTTTTGCAGCTGCTAATGGGTTTTGGTTCTGATCTGGGCTGAAAATAGGGACACATAACAGCAGTAGACACACAAACATCCACATGAGCGTGCTAAGCTTATTCTGTAGAGCCTTAGGGTCGAAATAGCGGCTCCATCTTGGTTAAAGTGGCGTTTTCCATGTTTTTTGGAAAGTGAAGCGACACGGTTAGGACATAAGAGGACAAGACAAACAAAGCTTGTTTCTTTGGTAACGTTGTCCAAGTAGTCATGTGACACAGTGAAAGTTGGCTTAGAACAGCAAGGTCACACATCTCTGTTAATTTTAGGAAGTGAGGCATTTCTCTTGTGTTCTTACGAATATTTGACTGAATGTCATCATGGATATGACAGTTGTAACATAAACGGCCCCTTAACTGATATTTGCACAAGTCAAATGTTGTTTAATGGTAAACGCATGTTAACGCCTAACTAAAATGGGCTCAGTTACTGGTTTAACTATGCCCCCCGGCTTTGTAATTGTTTAACGACTCACTCGGCTTAAGCAAAAATATATTACCAGTGAATCAGTCAATTGCGTCATGTTTTCCAATGCTGCTGTTTATATTGAGAGTGTGGTTCGTGTTTGGTCGCAGAATCCCGAGTGAATATTCCACTTCTAATGGCTCCATCTGCGTTTGTTTCACCTTCCAGTATCTCCAGTCCCAGGAGGTGCTCCCACTGTTGCAGTAACCCGTGTCCAGGGCCTCTGTGGTGCTCCTGATGCCCCTCTCCCACCCCTGAAGATCCCAGGTGGGCGAGGGAATGACCAGCGGGATCGCAATCTTTCAGCTAAGATATTCTACTCTGTAAGTTTAACCACTTTACAAATATTTTTACAGCAATTTGATGTTTTCTCTTACCCCACGGTTTGTTTTTGATTTAGGGCAGAGTGGAACTGCTTAGTTTATCTACTGAGAGAGATAAATACAAAGGCAGTTTGAATCGTACCCCTCTTTGACCTCAGCTGTTTTTAAAAATGTTACAATATTGGTAATATTAATTCCTAGTGTGGCCACTTATTTTCTGCAGCTGATCAAAACATGTTAGATAATAATCAAATCAATAAAACGTCCCAGTTTTATTGATTAGAGAGAGCGAGTGAGCTGAATCGTTCAGTGACAAAATTTGCTGTTTTCATCACAAAACCCACTTCTATTTTAAATGTTTAGCCATTTGGCACAGTTGCAGCTTTTCTCTTGGTAAAGTCAGGATCTGTGAAAAGTCACTGCATGCTTTTATTGTAACTTTATACACAGTGTCATTCAAGATTAACGTTATTTTCTCGCTGTCGTCCAGGATGCTCAGTTGCTGGTTCTTGAGGAGACGCCCCCTGCCAATGGCAGAGTGCGCTTCTTACTCATTGAGCCCCGTCGCTCTGAAGGCAAACACTGCGCCTGGAGGGCAGCTCTGAAAGGGAGGAACCTGTACGTTGAAATCCCTCCTGGAGCTTTGCCCGAGGGCAGCAAAGACAGGTCAGTAAGCAGCAAAACAATTTTGCGATTGATAAAAAAGGAAAAAGTGTATGTGTTTGAAGTATATAATAAAATTATGGATTAATCTGAGAAAAAGATTTCATCAAAAGTAAAAACTTTAATTTATACATAAGTTGTACTGTTGTATCAAAATATGAATCATATTATTATGTTTCTATGGTCGATAAATGCACTTTGGCCATAAATAAATACTCTGTTGTGAAACGTCGCCTTGGTAACACATTAACATTTCTTTGTTTGGGTTATCTCTTCACAGTTTTGCCCTCCTGCTGGAGTTTGCAGAGGAGCAGCTGCAGGTTGATCACGTGTTCATTTGCTTTCACAAGAGCCGTGATGACAGAGGTAAGACATTTCTTTTAAATATCAAAAAATGGCAGTCTGGATTTCAGCCTAATGACATTCATCTATTTCAACTCATTTTCACCATCAGCTGATTTTTCAGATTTCATTGACAACCATTTGGCCATATTGCTCTGAATAGTTTTCTAAAGATTTATATCTCTTTTGATCTTGTCTCTCGTTAGCATCCCTGCTGCGTACATTCAGTTTCCTGGGCTTTGAGATTGTGAGACCGGGTCATCCCCTCGTCCCCTCCCGCCCTGACGCTTTCTTCATGGCTTACAGCATCGAGCGAGACTCCTCTGATGACGATTAAATAACACTGAGCAGTTACAAGTGTTCATTGAACTTGCGTTGATCCATACCCACATGTCGTTTTTAATTTTTGGAAATGAATATATTATTCAAGTTCAGTATGGTTGATGTTTCCTGTCCGAGGTTCCTTATTGTTTGTTTGACCTGTACCTACCATGTGCTGTGTTTTCAATGATATTTGCACTAGGGTAAGATGTTAATATACCAGGAATGTAAAGCAAGTGCCCACACGCTATCAGGGCATGGTGTCCTCAACCCTCTCTATTTCCCTTCATGATGTGTAGTCCTGACCCGTCAACCCCTACCCTCCTCAGAGAAATCCTGATCATCTCCAGTGTAATATTTATGATAGATTGACATTCATCCTACTCATGTAAGTAGACATGTCTTCATAGTAATTATCGGTTGATTCTCCAGTTTGTATTGATTTTTAAATTGTCTGCATGATTTTTTTCATTTGTTTTAATTCACTGAGCAAAATCTGCATGTTGTAACTGTACTAAATAAAAATGCTCACCTAGACAGTGGCATGTGTGGCCATTATGTTTCCCAGGATCACGGCTTCACGCGTCCCAGAAAAATGGAAATACTCATCTTAAAATAACAAAACTGAAAAAGCTGATTATTCAATTCAGGAAGCGGTTTGAGGAACAACTCCATGTCACACCCACAAACTTTTAAAGAGCGGCATTTTATAGGACTCGTTTTGAAAAGTACAGTAAGTATATTAACACCAAATTGTTAAAGGATTGAAACTGCTTTTGTAAACAAAATAATAATAATTATAACACATACTGACAACCTTAAAATATATCTGTCGGTTTTTAAAGTGAGCCAAGCTGACTGGTCACACTGGCGACTGTCTCCGGGTCTGTAAATGACAGGTACTGCAGACACATGCAGTCGTCCCAGTCCGGAGCAGACTGATGTTCCAGCAGCCCCCTCTCTGCCAGCTTCATCACCAGCAGGGCCCGTTTGATCGTCAGCCAGTTGTGTACAGCTGCTGTCGTTAAGCCGCCGTGACTGAAGAGTGGGAGACCGGGGCCCCAGAGGAGCACCTGAAGTGTAGCCACCATTTCTGCTATCTGGGGTCCATTGCTCCCATCCTGGAGCCGAGACAACAGATGGAGAAGAACCCTGCGGCACAGACTTGCTTGTGAGTCCAGAGATGTTGCGCTCTCTTGTGGGGCCAAGCAGTATCGGAACAGGGCCCCGATCGTGGATTTAATGGAGGAAATGGGTCGAGGCTCGGACTGAGCAGAAGACTGCAGGTCTAACACCACACGAGGGGAACCGTGTGTCCTCCACAACATCTGGACCCTCCCTTTTCTCCCTGTCTCTCCCCATTCTTCGACTTCTCTCAACCCACTGCTGTTGAAGCTCTCCACTTCAGCAGCATCCTGCTGTGGCCCTCTCCGGACCTCGGCGCTCTCCCTGCGGGGCCACACGAGAAGGATCTCCCGGGGTCTGAGCTCAGCCACGGTGCTGCCGGTGTTACACAGATGTTGTGAACCCATTAGTATCTGCAGCAGCAACACACACACCTGTCTGTCATAAAGCAGACAGTCCGAGCTGGGCTGAGAGCGGCTTTCCTGGACAAAGTCCTCCAGAGTGACCTGTGGCAGGTCTCTCTCCACACTCAGCCACAGCCCTCTCTGGAGCAAACACTGAACCGAGGTCAGGCGGGGGTACTCGGTGCTGCCTC
Source organism: Trinectes maculatus (assembly GCA_016785345.1). Classification (NCBI taxonomy): domain Eukaryota; kingdom Metazoa; phylum Chordata; class Actinopteri; order Pleuronectiformes; family Achiridae; genus Trinectes; species Trinectes maculatus. The sequence goes on along the minus strand of JAFBJQ010000414.1, from coordinate 589,950 downwards.
TGCCTGGTGACTCAGCCGCAGTGCATCCTGAACTGAAGCGAGTGGAGGTGTCCCGCTCCGGCGCCGTGCTGGAATCACTCCCGCAGGTGGTGCTGGGTAGGAAACGAGCGAGCACGGCCTGCACGTTGACGTGTGACAGCTGGCGTTTGGTGGGAGCTTCATCGGCCTGCTCGTACACCTGCACGGAGAGAAAGAAAAGCCTGTAACCATGGGAACCGTGCACGGCAAAGAAAAGCACTGGGTGACAAATATGTGTAAAGATAATTGCCGTGGCCTTCCTGTTGCCGTTGTGACACCTGACGCCTGTTAAGAGGAAGTGTTATTGGTACCGCAACTCATTTAACCAAAAGCTGATAACGCTGCCTGCAGCATGAAAACCACACCCGCTTGAATTTCAGCAGCAACAGAATTTGAAGTTCTTGTATAGGCACACACACACAGAGTCTGTTGTTGACACACACAGAGTCTGCTGTTGACACACACATGTGTGTGTTGGTACCTTTAACCCAAGAACCCTCCCTGGGAACTTGGGGCTGTGCAGACTGTAGTAAACACCGTCTCCAACCTGCTGTGGCTGTTTGTCCTCCATCAGCAGGAAGTCCTGCGGCTGGTGTGCGTTGACGTCCCGCTCCGTGGCTTCCCCCTGCAGCAGGACGCCGGCCTCCATGCTCTGCGCCAGGCTTCTCAGAAAGAGTAGATGGCGATGCTGGATCCCCAGAGAGACCGCACGCTGGCTGTCAAAGCCGCCGAAGAGGCCGGGAAGCTGCTCGTCCGGAGTGTCAAAGGACAGCTGGGAGAAGGAGAGTGAAGGGACAGGACTGTTCCTCGTCAGGATCGCTTCTTCTGGGTATTGACGGAAACGGCTGGCGGGTGTGGGCGCCAGCATGTATAACGGGTTGTCAAAGTTTTGAGGAGGGGGCCTCTGCAGGGGAGACAGCAGAGACCAGGGACACAGAGGCGATGGATTGGGGACGGACAAGGTGCGAGTCAGCCTCTTCTTTGGGACGGGCGGCGGGACACCGTCCGAGAAGAACCTCTCCTGGTGTCGAGATGGATCTGGGGAACACGGCGAGACGGGGATTGGGGTCAGTGAGCGACTAAACGTGGACGCAGCATCGGGTCTGCAGATAATGGGAACCACTAAAGCGTCACATGCATTTATGAACGGTAGGAGTTTCAGACATTTAACTTCCTCTCTTTCACTTCTCACAAACTGAGAGGCTGAGACGAGGGAGTCGCACAAACCACTGCCAGGTACAGAGTTTTATTTCCATCACAGATCACTCATCACTTATCCCAGTTACAACCTACCATAACGTTGGTGTATGGGGCAGTGGTCTGCGCGGCAATCGGTGGGTTCAGCGAAGACATCGTTGTACGTGGCGCTCTGATGCTGGAGTCCCACAGGGCTGGGCGCCGCACCCTCTGACTCCACACTGGAGCGATTCCTGTACGACACGTGCACAATATGACAACAACACCTAGACTGCAGCTGCTCTTAACATGTGACTTTGTGTCTGCAGAAAGTATTGAGAAGAACCATTCCTATGCCTTTAGTGGACTTCACTTCCAAATGCATCCACTGTGAGGAACTTGACTTAAGGTCATAAGGTCAATCTCTACCCAGTTCATTTTTTTTATATGATTGGAATTAATCTACTGGGACAAACGAACAGGAGATGCTGATTTCTGGTCCTACCTGTGTTTCTTTACAGGCAGTGCTGGTGGCAGTTTCTCTTCGCCGCCAGCTGAACCAGACGCCATGTGGCCCTCCGCCGCTCGCAGTCCGATGCTGCCGCCGGACGCCGTTCATGTGCAGCTTACAGGTGGCAGACTCAGCCCTTGTGCCTGAGAGACTTCCTGTCTGTCTGGGTTCCTCCCCCCTGCTTCTGCTCTGCCTCTCGCCCTCCTCTCCTCCTCTCCGTGGCACAAGTTTAAAATTTATTTTTGATTTCACAAGTCTGCGCTTCTTTTTTTTTTTTTCCACTCTATTCGTTTTTAGTCTGAGGTGGAGGTTGACACCGGAAAAGTAGTGTGTGTGTGAATGGGTGTGAGGGCAGAGCTGTTCTCTGAACTAACCTCAACTTGACACACAAGAGCAGTTGCAGATTCTCTCTCTCTCTCTCTCTCTCTCTCTCTCTCTCTCTCTCTCTCTCTCTCTCTCTCTCTCTCTCTCTCTGTCACAGTTGATCTACTTTCCCCCCATGACGCCTCAGCATGACCCTCTCTCTCCCGATGATGCTGTTTGAGCGTTCTCATATGCGACAGCGTCTCGGTGCTTTCGTCTCGAAGCTCACTGACTTTAAAAAAGAGGAAATGTTTACGTTTTGTCCATACGTTGCACATAGGACCCAACTGGGACGTTTGGGCCAACTATAGTCAAGTAAATGTTGTTTAGTGAATGTAACTGCTGTATGACTTAAAAGTAGAACAAATCTTCCCTTTATTTTTATTCCTAACTTACTTATTCCTAAATACTTTTTCATTCCTGCCTCTCTATATATTATTACACATAATAATTATAATGTGAATAATCCTGAACATAAACCGTGTATAACTTATATGTATATGTCTATGTATATGTATATGTATATATTTATACTGTACATTAGCAATACCTGACGCAACTTTATATACTCATTTGCATATCTACATACTGTATTTACACATATACACACTTTACCATGTATTTTTTTTGTAGCTTTGTACCAGCGACATGTGCAACGACAATTAAGCTGAATCTGATCTAATATTCTTTACATTTTGTGTATTTTTTGTGGTATATATTCTTTGTGGTATAATATTTCTATATTTGCATGGTGTCCTCTCCCCATCTATCTATCCATCACTTTAAATCCAACTAAGATGTAGATCATGACCTGCAAGATCAGAATCATCAGCTGTCATGGTGAATGACAAAACATGACTCACTCATTCTACAGATGTTGAAACTACACTGGCTGTCTTCCTGGTAACCATATATGGTTTCTACAGAACGAGGTAAAGTGCTAATACTATAACATCCTGAATGTAAATTTAAAAAACTGGCATTTAAAAAAAGCCCGCCGTGTAAAAAAGCCACAGTATTTTCTGCAACAGTGTCTGTGTGATGTCAGAAAACACGTACGTCTATGATGTTCAATTCGACCATCCGTGTATTGTGTATCATTTGTGTGAGTACCTTGAGTGCATTCTTGAGGCGGCTGAAGTGCTCCCACCCCGCAGTGACTCACACGTCCCCCGTGTTAAAGAGCTGTTGTGTTTTTTCAGGATCGGCTCAGTTTATATTGAAGAATACGGTGACAGCATGAGGCCCTGTGGTGACTGACAGCGCAGCGGCGCCTTGTGCAACACTAAATGTGGAACAACCCAATAAGGACATGAAGGCTGAAAATTTAACGGCGACTCCTGTGGTGACGTCTCAAGCTTTTATTTTTTCTCTGGAAAAGTGAACTGCACTACACTTCCTCCTTTTACTTCCACCTGACGCACACTGGTCATGTTCTCCACACACCACGCATCACATTCTCTCAGAGGTCACAGGTCAGGGAGTGTTTTCAGTGTCATCTGCGTATCATGTAAAACACATATGCAACTAAGGCGTAAACATGGTGAACAGGTTACTTACGCACAGACGTACTCATACAATACTGTCAACACAACAGTCCTGCAATAGCCTTTGTGATTGTTATGAAGTTGGGTTCATGTTGACGCTGTTTCACAGCTGTAAGGTCACTGTGGACAGTGCAGGTTAGACGAACGTTTTATTTGCTCCGACAAAACAGATCATTAGAAATGTTGATCACCTTTATCTATTCGTGCGCGCGTTGGGTTCACTCGAGCGCTCGCGTCGGTCCGCCACTTAAAGCGGTGCACACTGCGTCATAACGATGTTTACCCGCTATATTTCAGTGTGTGGGAGAGGCGAGCGGCGAGGCGAGCGGCGAGGCTACAAGGACGCATCATTAAAGGCCTCTCCACCGAGCCTCTTCATATGCTAAGGAGCAAGAAGGACGACTTGGGATCCCAACAAGCAGCTTTTGTTGGAGACGGGGGAAAAAAAAGGAAACACAACTGATGGAGACTCAAACATCATACGCACACATAGCGTTGTGGTTGCCTGCTGATGTTTTATTTTTGAATTCAAACAGAACATTTTTCTTTTTTTTTGTTCTTTTTTTTTAAACATGATGATATTTGTCGACAAACAGGTTGAGAGGGAGATTCGTGGTCATTCGAACATTTCCAGAGAAACAAATGCATAATTGAAACCAGGTTCAGTTGGACTTAGACGCACTTCCTCTCCTAGTGGCAGGAGGTCAGGTGTTTCTTTATGACCTTGTAGAAGTCTTTGGGGAGCCTCTTTTTGGCTCCAGGCTTTTGGGGGGAGTCGTTTTTGATGTCTACTGTCCTCGTCTCGGGAGACGTCCTGAGACACCGCGCCGTCTCCTCGTCCCGGGTTAAGCGGCGTTGCCCGGCCTGGCAGAGCAGAGCCTCCTCGCTGGCCATCTGAGGGCTCTGGCTCAAGGTGACGAAGCCGTATGGTGTGGTGACTTTGGTGAGGTGCGGCAGGGAGAGCGCGGCCCTGCTGGCAGGGTCCAGGCAGTGCTGGGCCTCAGGGCATGGGTGGGACCCCTTCCTTTGGAGGAGAGACCCTCTGTGCATTAAAGGGTCGGAGACGCTGCGCTCAGCTCTGCGGTCTGACTGAAAACTGGGACCTGAAGATGAGGCGTGTGATGAGGGGGCGGAGCAGGCCGCGGATACGGATAAAGTTGACCCCTGCTCCGTGGCACAACCTTCCTCTGACTCGTCATCATCGTCCCCCCCCTCCTTCTTTAACGACCTCTGCACTGCCAGGCTCGGTATGGTGAACTGTGGGATGCTGTCAGGTGTCAGGATGTTTGAGAAAATGTTCTCCCTGCTCGTCTGGAAGTCGGATCCCTGACAGGAACCGAAGGACTTGGAGCCGCTGGTGGCCCACAGGAGTGCACGCATCCCGGCACTGCTGTGCCTGCGAGCCGTGGAGAAATCATCAGAGGCTTTGTTTCCGCTGCAAATAGCTCCGATGCTGAATGTCCGCGTGACAGTGTCCTTATACATGTCTGAATGTCTTCCACTGGCCTGTCACCGGCGTGTGAGTAAATCAGCAGGAGGGCAGAGAGGGCAGCTTTTATACCTTTCTACTTCCCACACCCCCCCCCCCCACACCCCCGTCACCAAATGCATCAGCAGATACGTACATGTGACGAAAGCCAGTGGAAGCGGAAGCAGCACCCAATTAAGGAGCTCCTCAAGTATGGAGTCATAATGAGCGGGTCTTTCTCTATTGATGCTAAAAACAGCAGCTCCTGGCCTCTCAGACCTGGTGCCTCCATGATGGATGGACGAAGGTGAGTGGCACCGTGTTCCCACGCGACTGAGCTGTGGGAGCTAATGAAGATTTTTATTACTAATTAATAATTATTACTAATTACTATTTAAAAATGTTAAACGATTCGATGATTTATACCAAACACATATTTATTCCTCTGTCTGTGTCTGATTCGATGTCACCACCAGGCCAAACCGGCCACGTGATCACCCTGTTCTGTCCGGCTGCAGGTTAATTGGTGGGTGGAGCTGATTGGTCCTGGCCGGTTCGCCAGGTGCGCGTGCTTGCGCTGATTGGCCACACGGCAGCGTCTTCGGGGTACATTTCCGTCCTGTGAGCAGAGCCGGCTGTGTGCAGCGCTTCTCCTGGTCCTCCTCGGCTTCAGCAGCAGGCTTCAGCAGCAGGCTTCAGCTTCAGCATGACACGTGACTACAGCAGGGAGCCCGTGGAGCAGGAGCCCGAGGAGCAGAAGCAGCAGGCCGACGCCTCAGAGGTAAAGATGGCTCTGTGTGTGTATGTGTGTGTGTGTGTTGGATTTGCTGACTCAGCATGACCACAGCGTCTACCTGTACCTGTGCTGTCGGTGTCTCACCTGTAGGACAGAGTCGTGACGAGGAGACCCGGTGTCCTCCGCTCCGTGCTGCACAGCCTCTTTTGGCCCTTCGGCGTCGTGGTGCGTGTTTTTTTTTTTTTTTTAACCTAAACCAGATTTTGTTTGTTTGTTTGTTTGTTTGTTTTTGACCTGTTGTTGTTAATGTGCGCCCTCGCGGACAGGTGCGTGCGTACCGCGGGGTGTGGTGGCTCCTGGGCTCCAGGCAGCGGAGGGACGCGGTCCCCCTCGGAGCCGCCGTCTCCAGTCCTGCACGCCAGAGCCTCTCCGGCCGCAAGCGGCTGCACCGGGTCACGCGCCTGCTGCTGTCGGTGCTGCCCCGCTGGGTGCAGCGCGCGCTGGGCTACCCGGTCTCCAGCAGCATCGGACGCTGCCTCTCCCCAGGTACCTGTGGTGACGTCATAACCTGGAGTCTCTGGGATCAACATAAAACTATGGATGCCACTGACTGTTTAATTCCTGAATGATAATTATATCTTATAATAAATAATATTAATAAGTGATAAAAAATACAACAGCTTCAGAGAACCAAGGCTTTTTACAAACTGTTCTTGTTTTTTTATTTTTGTTTTTTGATGCCATCAGAAGTCAGAGTCTCTCCGACCAAGCCCTGTGGGAAGGGCAGCAAGAGGAAGCAGGATGAGTTGGATGAGGACGAGGACGAGGAGGAAGAGGAGGAGCATCCAACCTGGGTGGAGGCGCTCACTCAGGAGCTGGCCGAGGATGAGGACCCCAAAGTGGATCCAGACTATGAGGTTGGTTCTATATCCCAAAGATCTATTCAGAGTTTTCTGTTTAAATGTAGAAAAGTAACACGGTGTTAAACAGGCAGACTGATGGTTCTTGTTATAATAAAGCATTAAAGTGACTTGATGTAATGTTTACATCCAGAAAGCACTTTGCAGAATATCCCTGTTTGAGGAATTATTTTATTTATTTATTTATTTATTTATTTATTTATTTATAATGCTATTAATTATTTTAATGATTTTTCAGCCCAGTTCAGTGGAGACAGAGAGCGAAGAGTACTGCTCACACAACAACACAGAGAGCGACATTGAGGTTCAGGAGAAAGGCTTGGTCATCATTGAAGACGTAAACGTGGTAAGTTTATGACTTTGTGTTTTATATAAAATAAAAATAAAAACACTAACTTGACGCTGGATGCACTAACTTGACTTTTGTGTTTACAGGATATTGAATCATCCACTGCAGCTCAAGTCTCATGTCCGTCTGTTTAATGTGTCAATGACTGTATGATCCGTTTCATGTTTATGTTGTTCATAATAAAACTTTATCCTTTGCCTTGATATTACTATTTTCTCCCACTAGATGGCAGTAACAACACATCTATTCAGGAAGCTGAAACATACAGTTCTGTCAGTATTTGTCACAATGTTTTTATTTATTTGTGCATTTTATTCCATTTAGTTTCATGTTGATCTGCGGGCATTTGTGGTCCATCACTGCATTTACTTCCTGTTTGGCTGATTTGCTGCCACAGTATTTTATATCTGCAGAATTGATGTAGTGTGATGTTGTGTAGCGTCATGGGGCTCATGAGTTATGTACAAGTAAAAAATTGATTTTTTTTTTTAATTCTGAAAGGTGCACTCGATGTCCTGTGATTTAGAAATATTTTGTGTATAATTGGCAGAATAGTATATTTAAAAAAAAAAAAAAATTTACGTGGCAAACAAGTGCCTTGTTCTGCTGCAGGTAGGCTCGCATCTCATTGGCTCCCAGCTGCAGGTGACAGGGAAGCTGCTGCTCTGTGGCTTGTGATTGGCAGCGAGAGAAGCTGAGCGTACGCTCGCCTCAACTTATTCAGGTGACTGCTGAGTGCGAGCTGGGTTTAATCAGAGTGGACTCAGAGCGCTGGCTGAAGCAGCACTCGTCCGCTGATCATCACCCACTCTCCTGCACTCTGGATGAGACGCTGCCTCTCGTCGTGTTGTCCCTGGTGGTGGAGCAGAGTAGATGATGATGATCAGAGATGAGCTCATCTTGGTGTTTTGTTCCCACTTGTGTCAGTGTGGGGTTTGATTATTGTGCACATCATTGCGTTTTAGACGGAGGGTTCAGAGTGAGATAATGGAACATATTGTAATTTAATCATTGGTGTTTTAAAAGGAAACTACCCACTGTTTTGTATTTAAAGGTCTTTTTTCATTATATCTTCATAGTTCAAGTGTGAAAAATGTCAGTTTGGGCTAAAACATTTACCACCCGACATTTGAACACACACGCTGACCTCTGACCTCACTTCTGCTGTTTGTTTACTTGAAGCTCATGTCATCGTGTGGTGATAACGTGACTGGAGTCTGTGCGTTTAAAAAAGCCAGTATACATTCAATGGAAAGAATTTCAGTTTTTGCGTCAACAACCAGCTGCTTTCTATTAATTCCTGAAAACACGTGAGGTTGTTTTGGCAGTGACTTCCTCTTTTCTTCTTTCTCCCTCAGATGTTTTTCACCTCCTGACGCTTGGGTGCAAAGACGGTCGACACCTCAGGGAAGCAGTGGAGAGCTCACGGGTATGAATTCAACTCTTGATGTGTGTGTGTGTGTGTGTGTGTGAAGGGCAGCAGCAGTGAGGGCTGGATACAGAAGAGGAACCGGTGGTCTCTGGGGGTTCCTGTAGCTGTCTGGATGTTTGAAGGGTAGATTGCTGAATGGAGGCAGCGATAGAGAGCATCGACCTGGCTCTCTGGTGTTTGAGAGCAGCAGGAGGCCGCTTTCAAACCTGACGCTCTGTCTCCTTCTTTCAAGTGAAAGGCACAAAAACACTGGTGTCTGGAAAACGAGCGGTGGATTTCATGCACGCTGCTTCTCGAGCAGCCCGCCCCCTGCTGTGTGAGTGTGGTGACTGTGGCGTGTTCAGATCCGTGTGGACGCAGGGTGTGGTCATGGTGCAGTCTGCAGGTATCTTCATGATGATGTCACAGCACTTTAGTGTTTTTGTTGAGCGTTGTGAGTGTTGACGCAGCACAGATTGTTATAAAACCTCATCCAGGACTCGGTGACATCGGCTTATTGTCACCTTGAATGAATGGCAGCAGGTGGCGGCTGCCCCCCCCCCCCCCCCCCCCCCCCCCCCCCCCCCCCCCCCCCCGACACGCCGCTCTGTCCTGCAGGCGATTATCTGCCGCATTACAATGTGACTCTCTGATGTCAGCTGAATAAAGTCCTCAAACTCACTCCCCTGCCTCTTACTCTTCCTCTGCCCCCATGCTGCACAGTCCTGCAGCGTGTTTTGTGCCCCCACCCCCCACCCACCCC
>JAFBJQ010000414.1:536228-564919 GCA_016785345.1 Trinectes maculatus | reverse complement strand
ATGATGGCGGTGACACAAAAACAGGCCATACCATAATAACAACATAAAAATGACAAGCTAAGTAGTAAGAAGTGGCACATGCTTTGTTTTCTTGTGCAAATGTATTTACTCATTTATTTATTTATTTTGCATGTGCATTCATGTTAGCGTGCATCAGCCAGATCTCTTTTTAGACACAAACCCTTTTGAAGAACCCCCCCACCCCACCCCCACCCCCCACCCCCCCGTTTAGTGCCTGCATCATTAGGACTAATAAAATCTGCAGCTGCACGTTTCCCTGTGCGACTGTGACAGATGGGCGTGATGAGGTTATGCTTAACAGACCTCGGCTCCTCTTCCTCCTTCCTGCCAGCTTCCTCTCGTCTTCCTGTCTCTTTGGGAACATATGGGTTCGACATGCCTGTGTGAAGGGTTTGATCGGAACCAGATCGTCGGCTTTGAAGGGACGCACAGCTGCGGCGAGCTTCCCTTCTGTTGTTTCTTCTCCTACACCCCACTTGTAAAATGTATATCTGGAACACTGAGTGGAGCTGAACCATTTTTATACATGGAGGTGGAGGTGGGCTGTGTGTGTGTGTGTGTGTGTGTGTATGCGGCTCCTGAAAAAAAGGGGTTGTGTTTGTCGGCATGTATCACAATCAAGCAGGTGTCTATTAATATGTCCCTGCATTCGTATGCATGTAAACACGTCTGTTTTTTTAAAAAAAAAAAATCTGTCTTCCTGTCATACCCCCACCTGCTGTCTAACTCACGCTGCTGTCCGCCATGTGAGACGATGTGAGACGATGTGGACGCACCACTTCTGGACATCAGGGGAGTGTTATGAATTTATCATGATACCCAGAAGAGTCACAGTGGGACGGTGCTGCATGAGGCCTGGCATTGGTGAGGGATGAATTATTCATAGTTTGATTTTATTTTGTTTCATCCCCGCCCCCCCCCCCGCCCCGCCTTTCTCAGAAAAACCTCGATCACAGAGGAGGGGCCCGGCCCGCTTGCATGACAGTCATCTCTATCAAAGACAACCTCGCCCCCCCCAGTGTTGCCAGTGTCCACGCCCCCTGGTGGGGACTCCTATTAGTCAGAGTCACAGTACGTCCTAGACAGCGTGCAGCATGACGGTTATGGTCTGTTTCTCTGAAGTGGCTCATTTTTAACCAATCCATTTCCAAGGCATGTTTCCTTCTGGAGGAATAATCCCAGTAAATCACGTCATGTGACTCCTTCCTGTTTTCATTTTTCAAATTTTTTTAAAATTTTTTACTTGTTCATTCTTGTTTTGTCGACTTATTTTGCTTCTCGTTCACCTGACAGGCCCCTTCACGCCCACGCGTCTGTCGTCTTTTTGTGTTTGTTTGGTTTTTTTTGGTGAAACGCTCGCTGTTGCATTAAACCGTCTCTCAGAAGACGTGGCACAGTTACAGGAACTTCCAGCTGCAAACAGACGCAGCCTTCCAGACGAGCCTCGCTCCATTATTTAACCCGTCCACAGAGGGAAGTGGCGTGATCGAATAAATTAGGGATTTAACGAATGAATGGATGTCTCCCAGCTGTTTGCTGTTATTGCTTCGTGCTGAAAGCGATATCGATATTTAAGATGCTGTTAGACACGATACCTCGATGTCAGGTTTTTTTTTTTTTTTTGGCTTGGGATCCTATAATTGCCTCTGAATCCTTCCTGTAATTAACACTCTCGGATAATTACGCCAGATTCCCAGACCTCGCTATTTTCACATTATTAGACTCGGCGTGGTGGGAATGAAAACGCGCACACACAGACGAGTGTGTCATATGTCAGTGAGACTAAAATACCAAGCATAAGTTGTTTTTCCCCCCCCCACATTTGTGTTTTTGTTTGTTACTTTTACACACGGTCACGTTTCATCTGAGCCGTTTCCTGTCAGAGTCTCTTTATTTTGGCTGCAGTGAGATTAGAGCTGCGTGGAGGAGAGATGGGAAGTGGAAGAGGCAGTGTGCCAGTTCCTGTTGGCACAGGATTGGGGGGGGGGGGGGGGGGGGGGGGGGGGGGGGGGGGGGCAGTGAAGTAGGCCATACAAACAAGCTGGGCTGAAATATGGACATCAGACCACAGCGTAGACATGGCTGCATGTCCCTGTACAATTCACGAGAGACGAGTGTGTCATATGTCAGTGAGACTAAAATACCAAGCATAAGTTGTTTTTCCCCCCCCCACATTTGTGTTTTTGTTTGTTACTTTTACACACGGTCACGTTTCATCTGAGCCGTTTCCTGTCAGAGTCTCTTTATTTTGGCTGCAGTGAGATTAGAGCTGCGTGGAGGAGAGATGGGAAGTGGAAGAGGCAGTGTGCCAGTTCCTGTTGGCACAGGATTAGGGGGTGGGGGTGGGGGGGAACAGTGAAGTAGGCCATACAAACAAGCTGGGCTGAAATATGGACATCAGACCACAGCGTAGACATGGCTGCATGTCCCTGTACAATTCACCGGCGTGTCATTATGCTGTAATCCCTGGTCAGTGAATGCTGCACGTGTCAGTCGGGAATGAATATCGTCATGGACACTTGTGGACCTTCGTGTTTCCAGAATTCATTAGCAGATGTGTCGGATTTGTTTTTCTGGTGTGACATTGTTGCCCCAATCTGATATGAATAATCAGACATCTCAATATACACAGCTTTTAAAACTTGCAATATGGCATTTTCATTTTCATTTTGTGTGTATGTATACAGTGTGTGTGTGTGTGTGTGTGTACAGATGGATAAAAATGAGACATGGGGTCACGCGGAGGTCAGGGATGCCATCCAGCATCGTGTACAGTGAAGAGACACAAAAAAAGGGGGGCTTTAATCCCCTATTTCACATAATAGTATTTTACACTCAATACAGACAATGTATAATAAAATATAATAAAAACAATGCAGTTAGCTCTCATTGGTTTCTGTGGGGAGCTGATGAGCAGTGAACTCTGTGGGTAACGTGTTGTGTCTGAATCCACAGTAAACATCACGTCTGCGTCTGACGTCTCCATCGCTTACTGACACTTTTGCATCGGTACGCCCAAAAATAAATATTTCCACCGTCTCCTCTCTCCGAGGAATATTTGAGCAGTTTGGGAAGCGCGCTCGCCTCGCGCTCTTGCCAAGGGCTAAGTCAGATGTGTCAGTTTGTGTTTACTGGTCCATGGAAGCGCAGGAAAACGTGCGGCACGTAGCCAAGCCCCCGTGTTGACTCTACCCGTCCTCCATCAAATATTAAACCCACTTGATATTTATCAGTTAATTAATAGGACCTTTGTTTGTATTGGACAAATTGGAGTATTTCAGGTGATATTTGTCCACAGCTGAACTCGGCTTGTCTCATTATGCTTTGTCCTCTTCCCCTCCAGCAGTCCGATGCCACACTTTAGTTTGCCGTGGCGTCGCAGGACCACGCCAACGCCACTGACAACCAAAGTCACCTTCGCTGTGTGTGTGTGTATGTGTGTGCGTGCGTGCGTGCGTGTGTGTGTGTTTCATAGTGAGGATAATCTTTTGAGGGTGACCAGTCTCTCCTTGAGCGTACCGACTCAGACATGAGGTAAAGCTTTTGTTTCTCCAACCTTCAGGTTGTACAATTTGTGTATAATTGAGCTGAGTCGGGTTTAGTAATTACAGGGGGTCCTCGAGTTACGACTGTCGCGAGTTACGTTGTTTTCGTGGTTACGAAACATCTCCAGTGAACTTCCTTGTTTCGTCTTAAGCGGTTTGCCCCGTAAATACGTACAGACTTCGCACGGGAACTAGTTGGTAGAGGGACAAAAAAGGCAATTCACCATAATAAACTCTTATTTTAGCGTGGTGTTATAGCGACATCTGGTGGCACAATGTATGCACAATGGCACAATGAATGTATGTTCCGACTTACGTCGAAATTCAGTTACGACACATTCTCAGGAACGGATCTCCGTCGTAACTCGATGACCCCCTGTATGTTCGTGCCGTTAATTATGTGTTATTGATATTGATACAAGTTCTGACCTGCAGAGCCTCCATGTGCAATAATATCAGTCATCGAGCGTCCATGATTGTTATTCTGACAATAACAAAAGATTCAGTGACTATAATGAGACTGGGGTAGAACTCAGCCGTTATTAGGATGAGGCTTGAGTTTGTTTTGTTTTGTTTGTTCGACTGTTCCTGGTGGACTGACAGTGGCTCGGTGTAACACTGTCGACGCTGTAGGATCGGCTGTATGATGTGGAATACACACACTCAGCAGCCTCCGCTTATTTGTCCCCCTGCTTTATTACACGGACAAAACTTTCTCCACCACACTGCTGTCGAGCGATGAATTATGAATAGATGTGAATCCAGCGGACCGGGCTTCAGGATTACTTTCAATCCCCTTCCCCCCCTCACCCCTCACCGGTTTGCACAGCCACTCAGTCGTCTTTCTCAAGGGGCCTGGGCGGCGGTATTCGATTTCCACCTGAAACTCGAACCCCACCACTCGCATACATTTTTGAGAAATGAATCTGTGTGGACGCTGCGCTCACTGGGTACAGTTACACGTGCGACCCCGTTGCTGCCCTCGCGCTTGACTCCTATACGAGTGGCATCGCCTGTTACGCAGATGACGTGCATCACGTTCCCGCCGGTGGAGGAGGAGAGAGGTGGATGTGCGACGGCCCCAGATACTCAGATACTCGTGGACCGCGGGTAGCGGGCAGTGAAAGGGAAGTAGAAAGGACTTCCTGTTAATGAAGCTCATGAGAAGGACACAGAGAGCCTGCGGGCTTCGAGAGGGATTAGAGGAGGTTTAGACTCTTGATGCTCCCACACGTCTTTCAACCCTGAGAAGAAGGGAAAAGAGGAGGAGGAGGAGGAGGAAGAGTGTTGGAGTCAGAATACAGAATGAGAGTTTGTAGCTGGAGATGTTCCTCCTCCTCGGAGAGGGTGGTAAACAAAGAGTTCTTACAAAGGTCAGTGTCCCCAAGATACGAACACACACTCGTGTGTGTGTGTGTGTGTGTGTGTGTGTGTGTGTTTCAGAGAGAGAGGAATGTGCATGCCTGCGTTTCCGTATCTCTGTGCATTCATCCATTCCTGTCATTCTTGTTGCACGTTCAAGTGCGTGCGTGCGTGAGTGTGGTCTGAGAGAGAGATATGATGGTGATGCGAAGTGCAAATAACTATAAGTGGAGCCAGTTGGCAGGGAAAGAGCCCGGGCTGAAGTGATGGCTGGTGACAGTGAACGCAGCCTGCAGCCGGGCAGCAGCGAGATGCCAGCAGATGCCCACACGTACTGTACTGTACCTCCACCTCCTGATGCCTTTGTCTTAATTTTATTATAAGTGTTTATTTAATTCAGAAGAGTTTGATGAAATTGTTTTTCTTGGAACTAAACTGAAAAGAAGTATCAATATCAGTCCACCGTATGTTGACGTATCCCTTTATCTCTCCTATTGCTAAAATAAGAAACGTTCAGCTTTGCTCTTCTGAAAAAAGCCAACACAAGAACAATTAAACTCCACGTCCCCCCAGAAGATCAGAGGATCTAATTAGACTTCAGAGCACCTCTGCCTCAAAACTGCATATTAATTTAAAAAAGAAAAAAAAACCTTTATGGCTGTAAAGTGCTTAAAAGATTCACGGTAATTAGAGTGATTAACGACCTCATTAGAATAGAGGCTATTTTTAGAATCTCATTGTGATAGCTAGGAGACAGTTGGCAGTTCATATGGCTTTTGTTTAATGATGTGAGTCTATAATTATCCTGCTTTTGGGATTTTTTTTTCATACGCTATATATACTAAAGAAATGCAAATGTGACTTTAGGTTAATTGGAGTCTCTTAATTGACTGAAGTTGTGATTGTGTAAATTGTTGTTTGTCTCTGTATGTTGCCCTGCTATAGGCTACATCTGTCTACAGGCTTTATTAGATGTGTAACTGTGTCAACTGATGTGTGTGTCAAACATCTTTTTTTTTCACTTGTGCGTCTGAGGAGTATGTGCGTGTCCATCAGCCGCGGAGCTGGCGTTGGTGTTGCGTGTGCGTTGTGTCGGTTCCCCCGCGTCGCCGTGGCTGTCGCGGTTCTGCGTAAGGTCAAAGTTTCCATGTCAGTGGGTCACGACCACGCAGCAAAACCTGGTCAATTATTCAGCTCCTTTTCGAAGAAGCCTTTTGCTCCATAAGCTCCTATGAAAGATTCATGGCACCTGGCAAGAGCCATTCTTAATCAACCCATTGTGCGTCCTTTGGTTTCACTCTTCACGCTCTGCGTAGGACAAGAAGCACAATATAAGAATGTCGCCGCCATCCATTATTCTAATGAAAATCCCATTTGGCAGTTTTAAACCAGAGTTTTATAACGAGCTGCATTCGCTGCTGACACATCATGAAAATTTGATACATATAGGATCATTTAGCTCCGGCGCCATCGTTAGTGCGCAGCCTGAGGACACCGCTGCATAAGATGAGAGGACTGTGCTCGCGTGATGCTGTCATCCATCTTCTCCTGTCCTGTCCAGAGCTGCTGGACGGACCCCTGTGCGATCAAATATTTAGTCTCACGTGTCAGTCTCACCTATGCATACAGGAACAGGAACAGGAACAGTGCGCCATACATACACACCAGCATGCACGGCCTTCTTTTTTTTTCGACCCAGCGACCGGGCGTCCTTGCCTGTGGTGGGTGGCGTGGCCCCTCCAGTCATAACAATCCATCACCGCACCGCGAGGTGGAAGTTACACGGTCATAGAGTGGAACATGCAACTTCCCCCTCCGCCCCAAACCCCCAGGCTCCTTCTCCAGCATCAGGTGAATGTGGTGGCCTGTGTATGTGTGTGTCTGTGTCTGTGTGTGTCTGTCTGTGTTCCTTGCAATGTGTCTTCAGGGTTCCCCTTCACACACGGACGGACACTTACAGCCGTTTCGAGTAATGTCTCCTCTCAGTGGGACGCTCTAAAAAACACACACACTACAGTCGCACACATGTTGTGTATTATGTTATGTAAAGCAGAGTGAGTGGGCACGGATTTCAGTGTGAGTGCAGCCATTTCAGGAGCGTGTGTGTGTGTGTGCGTGCGTGCGTGCGTGTGTGCGTGGATGTGGTGCCTCTCTGCAGAGCACTTGGCTCCACCTACACACTCTCCAACACACTGTTCAACACACTGTTCAACACACTGTTCAACACACACTCTGCTCATGTGTCTCAGCTGCGCGCTGCACCTGCATGATGATGCCTGGTCTGACAGTGGTCACCCTCTGCTTCCTGTCCTACAAAACACACTCACTCCTATGTGTGTGTGTGTTTATATATGTACTATAGATCGATAGATCGATAGATCGATAGATAGATAGATAGATAGAGCACTTGGCTCCACCTACACACTGTTCAACACACTGTTCAACACACACTCTGCTCATGTGTCTCAGCTGCGCGCTGCACCTGCATGATGATGCCTGGTCTGACAGTGGTCACCCTCTGCTTCCTGTCCTACAAAACACACTCACTCCTATGTGTGTGTGTGTTTATATATGTACTATAGATCGATAGATAGTTAGATAGATTGATAGATAGATAGATAGATAGATAGATAGATAGATAGATAGATAGATAGATAGATAGATAGATAGATAGATAGATAGATAGATAGATAGATAGATAGATAGATAGATAGATAGATAGATAGATAGATAGATAGATAGATAGATAGATAGATAGATAGATAGATAGATAGATAGATAGATAGATAGATAGATAGATAGATAGATAGATAGATAGATAGATAGATAGATAGATAGATAGATAGATAGATAGATAGATAGATAGATAGATAGATAGATAGATAGATAGATAGATAGATAGATAGATAGATAGATAGATAGATAGATAGATAGATAGATAGATAGATAGATAGATAGATAGATAGATAGATAGATAGATAGATAGATAGATAGATAGATAGATAGATAGATAGATAGATAGATAGATAGATAGATAGATAGATAGATAGATAGATAGATAGATAGATAGATAGATAGATAGATAGATAGATAGATAGATAGATAGATAGATAGATAGATAGATAGATAGATAGATAGATAGATAGATAGATAGATAGATAGATAGATAGATAGATAGATAGATAGATAGATAGATAGATAGATAGATAGATAGATAGATAGATAGATAGATAGATAGATAGATAGATAGATAGATAGATAGATACTCACTCTAACCCTAACCCTAATTCTAACAGAGGGATTTATACTACTAGAGGCACATGGACACACCCAGACGCACACACACTCATTTTGGCTGGTGAAAGGAGCTTTGTGCGTACATTAATTGGCCGTGTGCATGTTTAATGTGTGTGTGTGTGTGTGTGTGGGGGTTTTTGTGTGGTGGGGGGGGGGGGGGGGGGGGGGGGGGGGGGGTGCGCCAGCAGTGCCCTCTGTCTGATCTCGTCCTAATGTTTTCATGTTGAAACACGCGGGGTCGTCCCCATCTTTTATTGTGAAGAGCTGACAAGGACGGCGTTTGCGTAAAGGCCCATTAGCTTGATTTGCTGTCTTTCAAGCCGGAATAGCTCCTGTTAAAGCGATAACGAGGGGGGTGGGGGGGTGAGGGGGGGGTTCTGAAGCGAAGGTAGTCCCAGAAATAAAAGACGTGGTGGTTTGTGCAGGAAGAGGTGGTGAGAACACATCACTGAGCCCCCTGCTGTTTTTAAACCCACTCCACTCTCTAAATCTGGCTCGAACCTGCACCTGCCTTTTTTTAACCTAAAAACCACACCCCCCCCCCCCCTCTCTCTCTCCCCCTCCCTCTCCTAAAACGTATCTATTTATGTTCACTTGTCAGTCTTCTATTTCGTTTTTATCGGTTTCCTTTTTATTTGTAGTTATTATCTTGTTTTTGGTTTTAAACTGTAAAATGTCAGTTGTGAAATTAATTATAACTCTTAGTCTGTGATGCATATGGAAATAATTTACCTTATTATAATTTCATAATTTCACCCATGAGCACAGGGATGCTCTGCTGGCTCTGACAAAGTTTACTCTAGACAAGATGGAGAGGAATAAATACATTTTTTTATTTAATTTTAATTTTTTTTTATTTGTAGTTATCATCTTGTTTTTGTCTGAGCTGGATATGAAAATAATTTACCTTATATTTACCTTATTGTAATTTCATAATTTCACCTGTGAGCACAGGGATGCTCTGCTGGCTCTAATAAAGTTTAATTTAAACAAGATGGAGAGGAATAGATAAAATGCGACACAAAAACAGTCACCAGCAACCAATCAGCAACTCCGTTTGCAAAACGATAATAGAAGCGAACAACTAGTAAAGTCTCTCTGATGAAAGTTTAATAACCTCATATTCCCAGTTGTTTGTTTGTGCAGGATAATTTACAGCACATAAGCTTCGCGGTCTCATCATGAAACTGCTGGAATAAATATGTCGGATGATGTTTACGTTCCTCAGTGAAAAGAAAATGTCAACGATAGAAAATGTAAAAAGGTGAATAAGCCCATAGGTCAGCACTGTGGCTGTCGCTGGGTCAGAAATGCCCTCTGTCAGTATTTGAACGCATCACGCCACATAACGTTTGTTGTAAGAAGCATCAGAGCGACGGGTACGACAGGATGACTCATCTCCGGAGAGACAGGACAAACACCGGCTCACTTTGTTTTGTGCCTGTGCGTCAGTGGCCTGATTTAATGTCACTGCCCTATGTTTTGGATTTGTCCGTGTCGTTTTATTGTCTCGTTTATTAGATGGCACATTCACTGAGAACGTAGTAGTAACATCAAATCTTTTTCCCGTGACAGATGCAGTATCTTTAAGCCTTGTGGCTGTACACAGTCATTTCACATTACATCATGACCGATATGTTCATCTCCGAACACTTTGAGCAGAAACAGAAAATAAATAGATGTATAAATATTCAGCCAACTCCAGAATGGAACGTCACTTCAGGCAGTAGAGATGTTTCTAATGGAAAGTACTGGATTCCTAAATGTTGCCTAGCAACAAAAAAAGAATCCTGACCCCCTTTTCCGATGCGGTTGCATGTGTGAACACTTATTACTGACAGTAATTCCATATATTGTTCATCTGTCTGACAGTGACAGACGTCCATTATCTGTTCCCTGTCATAGGCAACAATAACTCACTGCAGACTGCTAATGCAGAAAGGCAGGGAATTATCTCCAGGTGGAAATGCTACTCGGGATATTTACTGAAAACCCAAACTGCAGCAGGTGGCTGATGGCTGAGTGAACCTCACTCACAGGGACGTCTGCTCCACAGGTGTGTTTCAATGGGGGAAGAAAACTAGCAGCCCAGGAAGAGTTTGAAACAGAGGGGTAATAGTGTCCCAGTAGTGCAGGTGTTGCTATGACAACGCGAGGCGAGTGACAGTATTGCTCATCAAAGTCGATATGAGCGTTGGATTTTATTGATGATGTTTCAGAGTGCAACATCGTGTTGATCTGATGAACTGCATCCCTCACTGCATCCCCCACTGCATCCAGCACAGCATCCCTCACTGCATCCAGCACTACATCCCTGACCGCAACCCCCCCCACTCACTGCATCCGGCACTGTATCCAGCACTATATCCCTCACAGCATCCCTCACTGCATCCAGCACAGCATCCAGCAATGCATCCAGTACAGCATTCCTCACTGCATCCAACACAGTATCCCTCACTGCATCCAGCACTACATCCAACACAGCATCCAGCACTACATCCAACACAGCATCCAGCACTGCATCCAGCACAGCATCCCGCACTACATCCAACACAGCGTCCCTCACTACATCCAGCACAGCATCCCTCACTACATGCAGCACAGCATCCCTCACAGCATCCCTCACTGCAGGTTCCTTTGTCTTTTGGAAAGTTTTGGGTCACTCTTATCACTACTCGTTTTCATAAAATTAAACTTTTTTTTTTCATTTTAAGAGCAGATGGAAAACAAACCGAGCGATAGTGGCCGTGAATTCATCAGGACAAACGTCTCCTTGGCCTCTGCCCTGCGCTGGGTCGCCAGCGTCAGCTGAAGGTCAGCGGGCAGCAGCGCGCTTGTACCCTGCTGTGTAATCAAAGTGCTGTGACACTGAAGGTTATTTTTGACTCGGCTTACTACAGGTAACAGTAGCCTGGTGAGCAGCAGCTCTGTGTGGACCTGCCTAACGCCGGCGGGGGGGCGGGAGAAGGTGGTGTGGGAGGCAGCTGAGCGAACACGGCTCTATCCACCACCTGCTGTTGACCTGTGGTGCAGTATCCGCCCGGGGCCTCCGGGCTTATTAGCGAGCGACTGCTACCAGATATGGGTTTTGAAAACCGACTGTGTGATTGACAGGGGAAACTGGAGAAGTTTTTATATGTGGGGGAGGGAAGGGGGGGTGCGTTTGAGGTTCAAAGCAGGAAGTCTGTGGCTCATGATGTTTCTGTCTGAGCCCAACTGCTTATTGACAGTTTCTTGCACCCTATAATAAAGTCACTGTTATCTTCTAATGACAGAAACTGCTCAATCAACAATCAAGTCCCTAATCATGTCCGATATAAGCAACAGACTAAGATCAAATCCTAATTAAACTATATGAAATATTAATGAATGTAGTAGTCAGCAAAACACATATTCAATATCCGTGACTAATGTATGCGCATTGAGGAATAAAAAGAAGCTCATCGTGCAAACAGCTTCTTTTTGCAGCATCAGCAAATAATACAACAGTGCAGAGAAATAGCCACATTCCAGTTTAAATCCATGGTTTGCAGTTTTCCAGATTTCAAGATGACTAGAATCAGGAACTATGACGTCCTAAAAATGACTGCGTTATAAGCATGAATACTAATAACACAATCATTCAGTCAATAACCACACAGTACACAGCATTTCTTATCACACGGTGGTGGAGCATGTTTTTCGGAGCAGCTTTCCATCCCACCAGTCGGGATTTCGGGATGGTTTATGGAGGGATTACCGCTCTTCTGTAAACACTGTGTGGTGCAGCGTGATGAATGTGTGTGTGTGTGTGTCATATGAAAGTCAGGTATGGCTGTGGGCATAAGCCGCAGAGACCTACACAGACCATGTGATGGACTGAGTTGTTTCTGTGGAAAGTTGAAATCAGTTCCAGCTGAATACAGATCCGGTCCTCGGAGGATTATCCTGCAGTTCCGCCTTTAATTTTACTGCTGTCCCGGGTCAATTAGAGTTTGTAATTGTAATTCCACTCAATTAGAGTGTTTGATCGCCGCTGGTGAAGGGGGATTGAGTTTAATTAATTTGTCTCACTCTCCTTTTGTCTCTCCCTCCCCTCCCACTCTTCCCTTCCCCTCCCCTCACCCCACCCTCAGGTGTCCGGCCTCAGTGATTTGACCCCAGACAGGAGAAGGAGGAAGCAGTGGACAGGAGGGCCATGGGTGTGAGCCTGTTTCAGGATGAAGGCTGGCTCCTGCCTTTATTGTCCTTGCTGTTGATGATCCCAGTGTCGCCGACACACAGCCAGGGATGTCCCCAACGCTGTGAGTGCATTGCAAAGCTGAAGACTGTGTCCTGTTATGGTAAACGCCTGTCTACGCTTCCGGATGGCATCCCACCAGACACTAAAGTCCTGGATCTCAGTGGGAATAAACTACGCTGGGTGGAGCATGGGGACCTGCTGCCGTATCCCCGTCTTGAAAAGCTGGACTTCAGCGAGAACGTGATCAGTGTCCTCGAACCAAACGCTTTCTCCAGTCTGCGGAACCTGCAGTCGCTCTCCCTGAGGGGGAACCAGCTGAAACTGATCCCAATGGGAGCATTTTCACGTCTCTCCAACCTCACGTCCCTGGACCTCAGTGGGAATAAGATAGTGATTCTGTTGGACTTTACTTTCCAGGATCTAAAAAGTCTGAAGAACCTCGAGGTTGGTGACAACGACCTGGTTTATATCTCCAACAAGGCCTTTCTTGGACTGGTGGGATTAAAAGAGCTGACCATCGAGAGGTGCAACCTGACGTCCGTGTCCAGCCAGTCTCTGTCTTACCTGAATAACCTGGTGGCGCTACGACTCCGCTACCTCAGCATCTCTGCCTTAGAAGACCAGAATTTCCGGAAGCTGGGAAACCTGAGGGGACTTGAGATCAGTCACTGGCCCTTTTTGGAGCACGTGTCCCCTCACAGCCTGCAGGGTCTCAACTTGTCTTGGCTGTCTATCACACACACCAACATCACGTCTGTGCCCACCTCTGCCCTGCGTAGTCTGACCCACCTCACCAGCCTCGACCTCTCCTACAACCCCATCTCTGTGTTGGAGTCCTGGGCGCTGCGAGACCTTGTCAGGTTAAAGGAGCTGCATATGGTTAAGACCGGCCTGGTCATAGTGCAGCCATACGCGCTGGGTGGTCTACGGCAAATCCGACTTCTTAACCTCTCCTCGAACAGCCTGGTGACCCTGGAGGAGGGAGCGTTCCAATCTGTCAACACTCTGGAGGCGCTGCGTTTGGATGGAAACCCTCTGGCCTGCGACTGCCGCCTGCTCTGGATCCTTCAGCGCAGGAAGACTCTTAATTTCGAGGGCGCCTCCCCTGTGTGCATGGCGCCCGTTGAGGTCCAAGGACGGGCTCTCAACGCTTTCTCCGACTCGGCTCTTTTCGATCATTTTACTTGCCAGAAGCCCAAAATCCGCAACAGGAAACTGCAGCAGGCGTCTGCCCGCGAGGGGCAGGTTGTGTCGTTCAGCTGCAAAGCAGACGGCGAGCCGACGCCTGTGATATTCTGGATCTCTCCTCAGCGCCGCCGCATCACCACAAAGAGCAGCGGCCGTTTAACTGTGTTGCCAGAAGGCACGCTGGAAATACGGTACGCCCAGGTAACAGATAGTGGCACGTACATCTGCATAGCCAGCAACGCTGGCGGGAATGACACCTACTTTGCCACACTGACAGTTAGCGGGCTGCCGCTAGACGCAGCGCTCATGGCCAACCGCACGTACTACGCTGGAGATCTGAATGACACGAATCTCAACGATACCCGGGTCTTCCTCAAGTTCACTCTGGACCTCAAGACCATCCTCATCTCCACGGCGATGGGCTGTATCATGTTCCTGGGCGTCGTCCTGTTCTGTTTCATACTCCTGTTCGTGTGGAGTCGGGGCCGAGGGCAGCACAAGAACAATTTCTCCGTGGAGTATTCCTTCCGAAAAGTGGACGGACCCGCGGCCAGTGGAGGACAGGGCGGGACGCGCAAGTTCAATATGAAAATGATCTGATCCTTCGCGTCTGGTTTTTCTTACGAGTTTTCTCTTCCTGATGCTGTGTCCGCGTAGCGTCAGGCTTGGACTTGAAAAGAACATAAACATAAAACGGCCATTTGTCTCAGCAGCAAACCACCAGTTATTTATAGGACGTTTATAGGACAGATGTGGTTTTGTTCTTGAAAAAACGACTACACGTTGGATTTCATATACGGTATTTCTACCACTCTTTGCTGTTTGTGTTACCGTGCAGAGGAAATCTGGATTATACATATTTAGCGATGTCTCACAATCCTGAATAGACTGTTAGAAGACCAAGCGTCAGTAACACTCAGAGTCCCACCAGTCTTTAACCTCCACAACGCTCTCGCCAACTCCATCTTTCCCCCCTACGACGCTCGCCGCCAGGACGTCACCTCTCCGCTCGCTCTCTCCAAACTCATGAATACATAATAACAGGGTGGTGCTCAAGGATTGCCAAGGACTTGCCAATATTTATTTGAATAGTTTGAACTTTTTACTGCATATTTAGTCTCACGTACAGTCAGGACTTTACAGCACTATCATGACACGAGTGTAGAGGCTCTGCTGTTCCTTTTTCTTTTTTTCTTTTTTTTTTTTGCTAATGGTGAGTTTGTACACTACACAACATTCGATGCCGAGAGCCCACACTCTGCAGCACTGCCAATTTGACTGTAAAGCACCATGTCATATCACTGTCAATGCAAAGCCATGATTCAGCAGCGGGAGAGAAGTTGCATATCAATGGATCAACATCAAAAATGAAACTCTTTCATGTGCAGTTTTACATGCAGGTTTTTCCACTAGACTCCTGCGCTCTTAATTTGAAAATCCCGTATAATGATGAATGCGTCCACAGACTTCCTACTTTGAATAATGTAAATAATTTGTATTTACTATTTGCCGGGGTGCAAACATCCCAGCGTTGAATAGATCACGCCGTATAAAATGTACCTATATATTTTGTAATGTAGTCGTAACATTGACTGATCAGATTTTTTTCTGTTCTACTGTGATTATACTTATACTTCTCGCTGTAACGTACCATCAGATAGAGACACGTCCGCTCGCTCCCTGAGCTCACAGCGAAACACGAAGGCCGTTGATGTCAGGTTTCAGTTCGCCCGCCTATTTCTGGATGTACAAGCGATGAGCGGGGAGGCTCGGCTGACCGGCAGGGGAAGGAGTTAAGCGGGTTTTCGCTGGGACCTCGATCTGTTTTTAGACACGTGGAGAAAAATGCTAATGCGATATGGACCTTGCAGACTGGAACAAAGGTCACAATGAAAGTGAGCCAGAGAGGACGAGGTATTTTAGGAGGACATTGACACTGTAACAACAAAGGGCTGGAATGCTTGCTCATAACTAAATGCCACATCGGACAACATAAGTGCAAACATTTTGTAAAAGCTGAAAAAAAGAAATAGATTTAATTCTAAAGATGTAATTATTTATGGTGGAAGCGAGAAACGACCTAAACGTTTTACCATAACAACAAATGATAATTCTATATTCCCTTACCGAGCAGTTTATTCTTATATGATAAATAGCGTTTGTATTTGAGAATGTAACAAATAAGTGTTTTTGTTTTTTCCTTCACATGAATTTGCAGTCATGTCCACTGGAAAGTGAAAATAAATGTGGCCGTGCCTTTAACACAACCACGGTACTGTAAAAGTCAAACGCCACAGAACATTAAATCTATCGCTTGCATAGTGTGAAAACATTAAACACATACATTTCAAACTGTATCATACTGTACCACTTAATGTCTGCTCATCGCCCTAATAACCAATAACCAACACCAGCAGCTCACAGATCAAACCTCTCTGTTACGCTGCTGCCCCCTGTTGGCTGTAAACGGCACTTAACAGTAATGGATTTATTCTGTTTCCCAAAAGGATCATTAGAAAACTGATGGAGCACTGACCTGGATCCATTTGTACAGAAGGTGTAAATACATTTTTCTGTTGCAGCCACTGTTTACCTCTGTGGCCTGTAACGTGTGGAGCACAAGGAAACATCTGTCATTAACAGGTCCGCTGCATTTTCCATACTTCCCTGTACATATGGAAGCTGTTGTGTCTGGAAATTGTGATAAAAAAGGAAGCACACTGCTCATAACGCATGCCGTGTTGTCTGCTATGACGATGTCACGTCCCATTTCTGAAACTATTGTCTGCTCTCTCTCTCTCTCTCTGTCTCTCGACCCTGATGCTGACTGAGGGTCTAAATAACTAACGTGAGCCGGTCACTGTGCGATTCTGTGTCGTTTATTTCGTTACTGTCTGTTTTTTCCAGGATTTTGTTGTTTCCTGTTTTGTTTTTAAGAAAAACCACACACACACTCACACAGAGAAGGACAGATTAGATAAGACAGTGTGCTCGCCTTCAATAGACTGTAATGATGCAGTTAGACTCATCGTGGTCCACTTCCAGTGCGTTCATCAAAACAAAAAGTACAAGTTACAAAAAGAAATAAATTATTGTGAATAGATTTTTAAAAAATATATCCGCACGCTCATGTTTTGTTTGTTTGCTGTAGGCGTTCTGTGTCACAACCACTCATTCGTCTGCTCACCTGTGATGACTTTGCCGTCCGTATCTGGAAAATTCAGAAAAGGAGCCTGAACGCTTGATCTTTCGAGACTTGTACGACCCAGATCTGAAAACCCAGGTATCGTCATCACAGCCGCGTTACATCAGACGATTCACCAGAGCAGTGTGTCTCTGAAGAGTGGTACAAAATTTAAAAAGCCTCTGAGGAGAAAAAGGTTCCCCACACTTCACCTTTTTTCCCCCCTCACCCCTGTGTGTGTGTGTGTGTGTGTGTCTGATTACTCAGATGGTCTTTTCACTTCATAGTGACTCACTTCTCGTCTTGTCATCTCAAACACAGGGTCCCGTTCAGCATTTTTATACATGTTCAGTAACTGATGACGTCAAATTGAATTTGAATTTGATCATGCAAGTGTCAGAACTTTGTCTCATTCATTCAGGGTTTTCCTGTACAGGTTCCCTGCTCTGTGTTCTAATAAGATAATAGTAAGTCTAGTCCATATTTGTCCATTTGGCTGCTGTTTATAATAAACTGTTTTATGCTTTTCATTAGTCAATGACATTTGTGTATGTAGTGCATATACTTAATGTTATTTTTCATATCGATTGTCAGATAAAAAAAAATGAATTTGCACTCATTCATTGATACTGTATGTTGTTTATTTACATACAGCAAATACAGTAAACGATGTTTCCTACTCTGGAATGGGCATGTTGGACCATTAGCAAAGATCTGTGTCTCTTTTTCATCGAGCCTATAGAGAATGATTCATTTGTTTTCAATGTTTTCTTCAGAGTAACACACCTACGCGCCTGTTAGGAGTTGACTGTGTGTGTTGCCAATGCCTTTATGATTCACACCTCACACAGATGTGTCATCAACCAACCACAAGACACCGACATCAGACAATGAAATTATATTTTGAACCATACCCATGGGTCGTCCCATGATTTTATTTACGCCATTGTTATTATTATTTACCAAATAATAGGCACCATGGCAGAGGTCACGATTTAAATCTATGGTGCAGTGGTACTTCACCGTCCAGCTTTGTTCAAGTGGAGCTATAATAGGCCAATGAAATGATATAATGCAGTGTGTGCGTGTATGTGTGGTAATCACACATTTTGTGTTAGCCTGGTGTTGAAACGTAATGTGCTAAATGGGATTTCTGTGGTGAGGATGTGTCAAACAAACTATTCACGGCAAAGAATGTGTTTGTGTCTTTCCGTCATTACCTGATCGGCCTGCAGATCAGTTGTGAAGCTGCAGTGTCTTTTTTTTTGTGTGATTCTCTCCAATCTAGTTTAACATGCTGACAATAGGTGCAACCATTTAACGCTGATGTAAATCTAATGCTAACGTGTAGAGTCACAGAGGAAGTAGATATTATCTAGACGACTGTATAAAAGGCGGTGAGAAATACGGAACTCTACTATATTCTTAAGTAAGACGACTACATTTTTGGAATTCTTGAAAATAGTTGAATTCTTCTCTGGAGGTGAGAATCAGCCGAGTGCGAGGTGTTGAAGGGAGACCAAGACACAGTGTCTCTCTTTTCCCAGAATGTTTATTGTACACATTGCATATGCACATCGTGGACCTCAGTGTCAGGTGATGAGAAGATAAAGTAAAGACATAACTAAAGTATATGCAAAAAAAAAGAAAAAAAAGTGGTTTCATAATTGGCATTGGCAAAGCAGTGACCTGAGATTAGCAGTTGTTAATGTGTCAACAACACAAGACAACAGAGGGAGAGGAGCTGGAGCTTTGAGGCTCGGGTCTGTGGGGCCACAGGGTATAGGGGGCAGTATGTTCTTCATGTGGCCACAGTTCAGCATTCAACACAACACCATCGACTTCAGAGGCTCCAGGTTTGGCCAATCAGATTACAGTTCGTCCTCTGTGCATCTCCGGTGCAGCCACTCCGCCGCTTTCATGTGGTCAAGCGCTGTATAACCGTTATCCAATCAGACGCGTGTGCAACCGTGCGCTGGGACATGAAAGGTGTTTTTAACGCTTTGCGCATTTGTGCACCGCGTGTCATCGGTTACCAGGAAACAAAGCTCTTGCTTGTTGTTGTGTAGCGTTTTCTCCCTCCATCAATCTCAGGGTGGATTGAAGAGTCAGTCCGACGTGTGTCTCCTCGGTGGGGAGGTGTTCATGCATCCTTTGCTGGAGATTTTGCGAGGCAGGGCGGTGCAGGAGACGGACAGCACCCCCGGGACCTGCTGCTCTCCCCACTCCTCGTCTGAGGTGGCCCTTTTGGGGACAGGCATCAGCAGGGACGCTCCTGGGAGGGATGGACGGTTGGGCAGGAGAGTGCTGGGAAAAACCAGGGGGGATATGAGGCCAGGGCTGGCACCACTGCATGTGTTCAAGTATGGGTAGCCTCTCATGGTATGGAGGCCATATGCAGGGATGAAAAGAGGTGGAGAAGGCTGGTGGCTTTGCATTGGAGAAGAATCTCTCCCGCCCCAGAAATGCTCCCCCTGCAGGACGTGCTGGTGGTGGGTGCTGCTGTGGACCTGATGCTGCAGCAGGTGAGCGTGGTGTCCCGCAGGGTGAACCAGCCCAAAGTGGAACTTGATGGCCTTTAACTCAGCGCTGAGCCTGGCGTTTTCCTCTCTCAGCTCCGTGAGATGAGACTCCACCATGTAGTCGTTCATCCTCCTCTTCTCACGCGACCGCTTGGCCGCCTCGTTGTTCTTGCGGCGTTTTTCCCAATAGAGGTCATCCTTCCTCTCCTCGGGTATGAACTCCCGTTTGCGGCGGGGTCCTTTACGCGCCAGCTCGTTCTCCACCTGCAAGACACGGCCGTCCTGGCCTCTGTGAAACAGGTACTCCATCGCGGAGGAAATATTGGTAACCAAGAGAGACCTGAAACAAAGATGGTGAGAGGAAACGTTTTAGTCTTGTGTGCTGGAGGCTGAGTAATACAGGTACTTCCTTCTTGTGTAATGGTACTGTGGTTTGGTTTGCTGTCACTGAAAGCAAAGCAGCACGGTTGTATAACAGGACATTTTCGTGTTGAGGAGTTGAATCACATTGGTTTTAAATGTTGTTGTAATGTGTGATAAGGTTGTATTCAGGGGCCCCACAAGGGCCCCGGTAAGTAGCTTCTAGGTCAACACCCTATTATTTTTTTACCCTTTAGGCCATTTGACCATTTTTCTAACCTTATGCTGTGCAAAAATAAAATAAAATTTGGTGTGGCGACACGTTAAGGTAGTGGAGCTTGTCCTTAGTTTTTATGTTGGTCATAAATTAATAATTTTGGAAAATAACAAAATATAATATTTGAGTTGAACCAGCTCTGAAAAGCACATGCAGCGTTCCGTTAGCAATAAACGCTCCAGGTGGCTCTGTGGCTGCAAAACGATTCTAACTGCTAATCCTACTTTAAAGCTACACTATGTAGGATTTGCTCGCAGGGTCCCCCTACAGTCGAGTAAAGGCATTGTCTCTAGCAACTGTCATAAAATCTGTATCTTGTGTATTTGTCGATAAAGCAACGATACCGATGAGATTCCATCTTGAGGCCGGGCTGATGTGCGATCAGCCATGTCTTCAGGCGAGGTCAGGTAGGCTAGCTTTACATCAAATACTAGCAAAGAATGTATACTCACGATTGTACCATCAGAATGATTTTGAAAACTACATAGTGTTGCTTTAAAGACAGTAGCTACACTGATAAGTTTTTGGTTGGCGCAGACTAAAATCTTTTATTGTTGAATTCAGACTTGTGGTTTGTGCTATTGTTTTGCTCGCCCTTTTGTTTTCGTGTGATAAGAAAAAGGCGTAAAATGGCGCAATGGGTGCGGTGATAATGAAAGCAATTGGCCACAAAACAGTCTGTTGCAAGATTTCAATCTTCACTGCTGGCTGGTTGAGTTATTCTAATGCATGGGGGGAAAATAACAACCTGAACACGGAGGTGGGATCACTGAGGGAGACACTTCCCAGGGGAAGGAATCATATTTGCACAGGGAGTTTGACACAACAGGTGTTTCTGCCTGGACTCAATGTTTTCCACCGAAAAGCAGAAGTACACCACCACTGTAACCCGCGTTTTACATTTATATACTACACTTGGTAAATGGTCTTAATTGACAGGAGTCAATGAATTCTAGTCTTTTCAACAACAACAAAAAAAGTCTTTCCCGCTGTGGAATTATAGAGAAATTCCCTGACGTCCACATTACCGTTATGAATCTTAGACATTAGCATTTGCATTTAAGCTTTTCGAAAGTGAAAATATGTGCGGCTCAGGTTTGCCAACTGCTGCTTCTTTCACTATCGGACAAAGCTCTTCCTTTTTCAGACTCCACAGAGGGTGCACCAAAGAATCCTACAAACCCAGAGCTGAGCATATATGGCGATGACGATGATGCCAACTGCAGATAGTGGAAGCTTATATCATAGTGATATACTATGGAGTAACAGTACAAAGTATTAGATTGCATAGATTATTAGTTAGTTCTTATATGTCCAGACAAATACATAATTGACATACTGATATAACGATTAAGTAATATCCTCTTGTTTTATGATTCACTTTTGAAAATTCACTTTGACGTCTGAACAATATTACTAATTATATTACTCAGTTGCACATAACTGCTTCCAGCAGTTAAAGCACCCCCCCCCCCCCCCCCCCCCCCCCCCCCCCCCCCCCCCCCCCCCCCCCCCCCCCCCCCCCCCCCCCCCCCCCCCCCCCCCCCCCCAAACCACCCCCCCCCCCCCCCCACCCGCCACCACCCACCACCCACCTCCACCCCCCGCTTTCCTGAGCTGACCTCACCTCCTACCTGACTCAGCCACATGAGAAACAGATGTGACGGGAAACACTCAGCAGACGTGTGGGCTAGTGTGTGTTTGAGAATCAGTGTGCAATCACCTGTGTGTTTATGTGTGTGCGTGTGTGTATATATATATATATATCAGTTAATGATAGTTAACAGTTGTGTTTGAATGATACTGTGCTGTGCAGTTAAATTTGGACTCAACACAGAGTTGTAGGTGAAACTCTGTTGCTGCCTTTGTGCCGAAAATCAATTCAGCTTGTCAAACATAAATCTTATAGATGAACCGTATCAGCATCAGACTCAAGGTTTCAAGGTTCATACTTAAAAGCAGAACGAGTTAAGTGTGACTCTTGACAGTGCTTCTCGTTTCTCACTTTACCCCCCCCCCCCTTGATTGAAATGTTCACTGATTCATCACTTCCCCTTCTCGACAGCACATGCTGCTTCACTTCATTGTCGTACATTAGGGGAGACGAGAGGATGCTCGGGGTGTGAAGGTCATATTTTTATTATTTAGGAAGATGAGACAAACGCTGACCCTTTGTGTAGGTTTGATTTGGGACTAGGTTTATGAGGGGGTTTTGAAGATTGTGCTAAACCCACCTCAGCCTACGTGCAATCATACACAAAAAAAACACATTTTGATCTTCCATTTGTCTTTACACGCACTGATAACTCCCTCCCACTTCCATTCTGAAGAGCAACAATATGTTCATTTCTAATAACCAGACATCACACGCCGCTTTAAGGATGTGACACCTTGTGAACAAAATAAAACTCGATGCATGAGGAACTTCAGCACAAACCATAACTTTTACACTCCATTACCACAAAAATGATAACACGGCTTTGGCTGTGAGAGTTTTATTTTATTTTATTTTATTTTATTTTATTTTATTTTATTTTATTTTATTTTATTTTATTTTATTTTATTTTATTTCATTTCATTTTATTTTATTTTATTTTCATTTTCTGTCATCCACACTTGCAGCGAACTCACTCAGCGACCAGTCATATTTCAACAAACCACTCAGCCTGAGCATCAAAACAAGAGTTTCAAAGGGAGCGTGCACCCAGTGTGCAGCGAGGTTAAAAATATTCAAGCCTGTGCCCTGTGGCAACACAAACCCGGGCCCCACACGTAGACACGCGCATGCCAGTGTTTGATGCAAAGCCTAAGCGGTGTATCTCAAATTAAAAAAAAAAAAAAAAAAAAGCAATAGCAGGGAGCTGGAGAACAATAATCATGCAGGGGGAGATGCACATGTTGCACCTGCTTCTCATTGACTAATTATAACCCGCCTGCTTTTTAGTAAGGAACTTCTTCTTTTTCTGCGTCTGTCTGTTTTCTCATGCGCCGCCACCTGCTGTTGTCTCGCTGTGCACCCTGCCTGCCATTACAAAAATAGAGGCCCCTACCTCAAAGTACTGTGTTCACGTCTGTTCTAAACTGCCATCAAGGGAAATTAGAGTGAATGCACGTCCTCTCGGGGGGAAACTGGCACAGATCTCGGCTCAAGTTGTCCGTTAACGCATCCATTCCTTGAAGGACGCCGCTAATAACTCATCGCGCCGTCCAATAAAAGTGTGTTCAGCTTTGTCACAAGGGGAAACTAATATAATATTCTGGCTGTGTATGTACACAACGTGGTACTAAATTGTCAACGCGGCAGAGTAACGGATAAACGCGGGATGAAGGAGCGGTATCTTTTATCCACGTCGTCTAAACTCTGTGCCGTGCCATCATAAATTGGATTTCGTGCTTTGCTATTGATACGAGACCATTTGTGAAAATCCAGTAAATCTCTTTGATACAGGTTTTAAACCTCTGTATTTGTCGGGATGAAATGTGATGCTCTGAGAGCTGTTCATATGAAAGTTTCTGTGAAGAGTTGTTGTTGTACTTTCTGGGTTTTCTATAGAATAAAACTGCTTCGCTCAGTCTGTCTGGAGCCAGCATATCAAAAAAAAAAAAGACACAAATCCTTTCTTATGCTTTGCAGGATAAATACAATGCTGTACAGTTATAATTCACACACAGCAATCTGATGTCCCTCGAAATATAATAATAAGAACAATCATAATAATAAACACATATTGTCTTCCATCTCCTGAACATGACTATCAAATAATTTTATAAATAAATAGCAGATTGTTAATGATTCCGCATTATAAATTTATCAGAATTTTATTGTACTTTTATTTCTTAGTTTGTACAAACATAAAAATTCATTCTTCAATTTTCAATTTTCCGTGTGTATTTACTGTATATACAAGTAGTAATGCTTCCTCTTCCTGAAATACTTTTTGTTCAATAAAATGGAAACATTTTCAGATCACGTATTAAGAAAGTATTATTTTAATTTTTTAGGAATATATATATATATATATGTATGTGTGTGTGTGTGTGTGTGTATATATATATATGTATGTATGTATGTATGGATAGATAGATAGATAGATAGATAGATAGATAGATAGATAGATAGATAGATAGATAGATAGATACACACACACACACACATTTTTATATACATATATATAAGCACTGTGTATGTGTGTGTGTGTGTGTGTGTGTGTGTGTGTGTGTGAAGGTAGGTACTTATGCCTGCATTTTGGCAACATTTGGAAAAAAAAAGATGTCAAACGTTTGGCACAAGCGTCAACACTTTTGTGTTGTGCTGTTGAGATGGTGATACAGTGTATGTGTAAAAACTGTCGGTCACTAACATCTTCTCTGAATCCACCATATTTTGGATCCAAATCTCTGGACGTGTCAGAATGAGATTGAGGCCTTACCTTCAGCTGCTGTGTGCAGAAACCCCGCTGCTGCTAATTCAGATAGAGATACCTCGCTCCCTTCTTCTACACAAGTAACACTAACGTGTGAAGTCCGTGTCATGCGATTGATGCTGTTATAAGTAGAGAGGGGCTCTTCTTGCTTTCAGTCCTGCCCTCGCACCCCTCTGCTCTTGATGTGTTGTTTTCCTGTCTTTGACTCTGACTGTCCACCTCTGTTTTTTTTTCACATCAAAGATGTCTGACTGCCCCCGTTGACACGGATGCTGCTGTGCTGTCACTGGCTACGCACACGTCTCCCCTGAACGATGCTGCTCTCTGCGTTCTACCCATACGTCAGGTAAGAATTGAACTGCACCTGTGATGCAGGTTATTGCATTTGCACTGTATTAATGTTGTGTTTGTTTTACCACGGCCGAATCATTAGTTGGTGATGTTTTCCTCAAAGTTACAATAAAATAATATGCATTAGTGGTTATATTAATATTCGGAGCATAAGCAGCAGCACAAGTGGTGTAGCACCAAACAGAAAGTCCAACCCCTCAGGTATCTACAGTAAAGCTAATTAGATGAGTAAACGAGTGACTCAAGCATCTGAAAAAATAGAAAAGTGTTTGTCACGTATCAGTGTCAGTGTTGTGGCTGCAGTCAGTGCTTTCGTCGTCAACAAAAAGTAATTCAATTAATTTGTCATCAGGATTTTACCATGCAGTTTTATCGTGACTGGAAAATTGACCTCAGCCCACAACTCTCTGTTTAGATGCTGTCACATGAGGACAACAAAGCTTTTTGCTTCCTGTTGTGATGCGCTTAAGCCACTGTTGTTTAAAAATAAAGAATTCACTTCACGGTGTGTCACTGACATGAGGCCACCATTTACAACAGACATATATATACAGTATATACTGTGTGTGTGTGTGTGTGTGCGCATATATATATATATATATGTTAAGAATATGTGTTCTCAAAAGAGTCCGAAATATATGGTCGTCTCATTTATGTACGTTTCCAATTAATTAACATGATTTTTATATTTTTGCTTTCAGTAGTTTCCTCTTTGCCTTTTTCCTCTTTTTCCTCTGCCAGTGTACACACACACACACACACACACACACACACACACACACAAAAGAGATGATCTTTTATAGTCACTGCTGCATTCAGCACGTACTATCTACCGCGTCGTTGGTGGTGTAGCGCCCTCTGCTGCTGTCTGCAGGTACGTGCGCTGCTACCACACTGTCAAATATGAAATATAAAAAAAGAGACAAAACTATTTTTTTTAAAAAAAAGTCGCATTGCAAGAAACTGAACATTAACACTTTGGCAGAAACTCTAATAAAAAGAGGAAGCAACCTCCGTTCCTCTGCCAGTGGATTTGACACCTCACATATCAATCATACATCATATCAATATAAACTAATGTATCTCTGACCTCTGACCGAAGTCACAGCTTTTGTTAAGCTGGATCATCATGGCTTTTCTTTTGTTTTTGGATTTGTTGTTTCTGGTGTCACCTTCTGTAGATATAGTAGAAGTAGCAAAGATATGATATGATCTGTTGGGATATAAACATTGGAAAACACACACACACACAAGTTATTATTCATCAAGGGTCATCCGAAAATATGAAAGATGTGAACACAATAGAGCAGCAAGATGCAAAAGAGGATGCTGTATAAAACGAAACCAGAGAGGGACATTTCAACGGTTTTCCATTGGTCGCGGTCTGCAGGGAAATCACGCAGTGGGGATAAAGGGGGAATACCAAGTCAACAAACACCCAGTTTCTTTAACCGCACATAAACGGTAGAAATCCACAAAACAACACATTCGCCACACTGCAATCAACCCTAATTGCAAATCCTAAATGCATAGCTGTAATTGTTTCATATCACATGGCTGTAACATTATGTATATCTTTTTTCCTGTAGATGCATTGACAGTACATCTGTCCCGTTAGTGTCCATCAGGACTGTGGTGCATCAGCCCCACTGGAGCGATGCTCAACTGGCCCTTGAACCCCCTCTGAACGTCCGCCTCCACTGCGACACCCTGGGCCTGTCTCCCCTCGATGTAGAGAGGCAGGCCGGTGAAGACAGCAGGCGGTGGGACGAAAGGGGACCACCAAGGCTGCAGGAGGTTATTACACCTTGCTGAGGGACTCGGGTGTGGCACTAACCAGCTGTGAGGTGCGTGAGACAGGGTGGAGGTATGGTGGAGTGCGCCGGGTGGTGGTGTAAAACCACCTATCGGGCCGTTACTTGAGCAAAAATACGACGGCCTTGTCTCAAATGGACGAGGAGTGGGTTCTAGGAGCCTCAAACCCAGGATAGAGGACGAGGTGCTGGTGCTGTGTCCAGCCGGGTGGAGAGCAGGGGTGTGCCCAGGTCGAGGTGATAAGGTGGAGGTCACGGCAGGAGTGAACAGGGCACCAGGTGAGGCGGCTGTGCTCTCCTCTGCCCTCACACTGCTGTGATGCTGCAGGCTGAGCACTCGAGCCCGCAGCCGGGCGTTCTCCTCGCCCAGAGCCAGCAGCTGACCCTCCAGCATCAGGTCGCTCAGCCTCCTCCTCTCCCTGGACCGCCTGGCTGCCTCGTTGTTCTTGCGTCTCTTGTCCCAGTAGGTGGAGTCCTTCTTCCCTGCCGGGGTCATCTCCTTCTGGCGGCGTCTAACAGGGCTCACATGGCCGCCGCCTGCGGTGCGTAAACGCAGCAGACGTCGGGCTAGCAGGGATGAGCGTGCCAATGGCAACATGCGTCCGGGATCTTCAACAGCTTCTGACGTGAAGGGCTGCCTGGATGTGCCGGCCCCAGACTCACCGGGGCCCCTGTGAGTGGACATGGCACTAAGGGCCAATCAAAGTTTTAATCAATCAACCAATCAGTATAAAACATTTTGTTACTCTAATCACTTGCAGGTTCTGAGAACGCTTCAGCCACACACAACACGATAATGCAAATAAAATGCAATTATTTGCATTATTACAAAATTTGCATCATCTACCTAATGATACAACAACAACAACAACAACAATAATAATAATAATAATATGAACATTTTTTACTCTTAAAACTTAATTTCATGACATGAAAATAAAAGATTAGATTAGATTTGATGACTTTTTAAGTGTTTTCCATTGTGAACTGTTGGCTGTCAACATGACAGAAAATGTGGTGAAGTTTGTTTTGTCTCACAAAACTTAGTCAACCCTGACGAGGAGAGTGTTGCAGTGTTAAACCGCTGTAACGTGTGTGAGGTGAATCAGCTCTAACGCCCCGTTTCACCTCTGAAACAAACAAACAAACAAACAAACAAACAAACAAACAGACAAACAAAAGTCTGAGTCTTCACCTCACATACCTGTCAACCACGAGCAGCGGCGCCGAATAGAGCAGAGCTGCCGGGTGGCGCGTGGACGTATATACTGTGTGCGCGCAGCCAATCGCGTCGCGCCCTCGCGCGGGTGCCCGTTCAAACGGATCAGGCATCTGCGCGCGGGCAGGTCTAAGACAGGTCAAACCAACAGGTGACACCGCAGTGAGTCATCTTGGATCCACTGACCCACTTAGCTGCTGCTGTGTGTTCACATGCTGCACATCGCACCGCCGGAGAGTCACTCACTGGTGGGCGAGGATTCGAGCACGAGATTTATTGGCCCGAAAAAAAAAATCTGATAAAACAGAGCATTAAAAATAAAAAGCACGTGTAGGCGTGTGTAATCATCCAATTAAGCTGTTAATTAGGACTAATTAATTCTTTGCACCATTAGAGTTTGCATCTTGAACTCATCCTCCCTTTGCATTGTAGGACAGACTCATAATCACACACACACACACACACACACACACACCTAGAGACACTAGGTGTGAAAACTGCAACTGCTCTAAATATTTTCCCCAGAATGAAACACACACACACACACACACACACACACACACACACACACACACACACACACACACACATTCTATAAGATCACTGTGTGAGAACTGTTCAAAGCAAGGGGGGGGGGGGGGGGGGGGAAAAACACCCCCCCCCCCGAAGAAAAGAAAAAAACACCAGGGGGGGGGGGGGGGGGGGGGGGGGGGGGGGGGGGGGGGGGGGATAAAGGGGCAGCGAAGTGATGGAGATAAAGAGACAAAGAAGCAAAGCGAAAGAGAAAACAAGGAAAAGAGATATGGGAAGACGCTGTGTGTGTGTGTGTGTGTGTGTGTGTGTGTGTGTGGGGTGAATCTTTTTGTTGGAAAGAGAAATCAAAAGGGGAGGGGGGGGGCGGGGTG
>JAFBJQ010000414.1:449642-526506 GCA_016785345.1 Trinectes maculatus | reverse complement strand
ATATAGTATGTATATAGTATAGTACTATACATAAGAATCTATATATGACTATGACTATCTTTGACAGGCAATTTGTCGGTCAAAGTAGAAGACGTAGAGGTACTTTAACATTTATTCACCTCATCATTTTCATGCCAGTCCACTCTGCTGGAGATATTACCCCATCTTCTTTCAGCCTTCATCCTTTAATGTCCACTGCCATCTCTTTTCCCCGTATATATGCAGCCTATGGACTTGAGGTGGAATCCGTTCTCCCGCGGGGGTCTGTTCATGTGGGCTCCCGACCTGGTGAAGAAACTCAGGGGGACGCAGTGTCCACTCAGCAGACAGTTCTTCACGGCACTGTCTTTGTGCCACTCCGTCATGTTAGAGTGGAAAGAAGGTGGGCTACTTGTCATTACGAGAAACTGGCCATTTAGGTAAATTTCAAAACAATTTGAAAGGATGATGCATTTTGTCACAGTAGGTTTTATCCACCAAACCCTGGTATAGTAGACAATTACTTGAGGAGAATATATGAACAACCACATTCTGTACTGACTGCATTCCTCCAGGAAGTCCTGTTTACATGGCGTCGTCTCCAGACGAGGAGGCTCTGGTCAGTGCCGCCAGGGAGCTGGGCTGGGTCTTCCTTTCTAGGACAAGAGACGAAATCATTGTCTCTGAGCTGGGAGTTACTCGACAGTATCAGCTGTTGGCACTGCTGGACTTTACCAGCAAGAGGAGACGCATGTCGGTACTGGGTGAGAGTTAGCCCCCCAAATGACACACTCAGAAATATATATCATTCATTGCATTTTATTCTTACGCATTATCTCCTCACATTACACGTTCTTGTCTGAATACATTTATCCCGACCGGGTCTATGTTGTTTTCCAGTTCGGGAGCCAGAGGGTGGGTTAAAGCTCTACACTAAAGGGGCGGACATGGTGATCCTGGAGAGACTGCAGAAGAACACTCCATATCAGGAAAGGACCGAAAGTGCACTTGAGGTGAGCTCAACTTTCGACTCAACCAGCAGTGTGGGATGTAGAGTCCCTTCTGACCCTGCTAGATGAGTCATGCATGCAATACTGAACTGCTTGTTCCGGTCTATCCTTCAATTGTACGTAGAGGTGGCTAACTCAACAATGGTAAGCTGATCAAATGCCTCTTAACTTATCTTCCGTCAGCTGTTTTCAAAGGCCTGTCTCAGGACTTTGTGTGTTGCGGTTCGACCTGTTCCCGAGGCAACATGGGAGGAGTGGCGTAAAACTTTGGCCTGTTCTGCTGCCATGCCGACCAGTCACTGTGAAGCACTGGTGGAAAAGCTATATGATGAGATGGAGACAGATTTGCAGGTGGGCTGCTTGTGCAGAAAGCGAATCGTTAGGATTGCAAAAGGTTCCCAGTTTCAAAATGTTTCCTGGAGATCTTGGTAACTCCTCTGTCTGTTTTCATGCTGTGAGATAAAATAAATGGAAACTTGTTTCTAAGCTTCTGGGGGTGACAGCTCTAGAGGACCAGCTTCAGGAGGGTGTGCCTGAGACTATTGCCCTACTACACCAGGCTGGGATAAAAATATGGGTACTAACTGGAGACAAAAAAGGTATTGCAACATACTGAAATTAGAGGGGGGTATTGTGCTGTAGCTACCATGAAAACAAAGCTTGACTGTGGTTTCTCTTGTTCCTGCTCCATTTTTCTTTGCCCTTCTAGAGACTGCTGTGAACATCGGATATTCTTGCAAACTACTGGATCCTGATACCAGATTACTGGAATGGCCGGAGCTGAGGTTAGCAGTGATAAAAATACACAAACACACACTCAAATCGTCCCATTGATCTTTGTGTGTTTGCTCCTGCAGACAGATACTAGAGTCCCCAGACCCAGGGGTCAGTTTCATCAAGGCCATACAGCTGCAGTTTTGGGCCGTAGACAAGGAGATGGCTGGGGCAAAGACTGCCATTGTCCTCACCGGGCCTGAGCTGGTATACAATGAACTGTACAGTTAATAATTGTACTTATGAGGTTTTCAAATGGATTAGGGGTTGTCATCATACAGTGTGTGAATGAGTTCTGTAAGGTTTTGTTACATCAGAGACTAAGGTTAAGTAAGGTTAAAAAGAAAAATACAAGCTGGGCAGATAAAATTGGGCATAGAACGTAGTGTTAGGCATGTATCAATATTTCAGTACAATAACACACTGGCACAAGAAATCTGCAAATTGCCCTTTAAAAGGTAACGCCAGTGATTGCAACCATTAACTGCACTGAGCTGTTTGATGGTTTTGTGCTCTAGGCAGAGTTTGATCAGACACCAGAATGGGGTGCTACGTTCATGAGCCTTGCAGAACAGTGTCAGTCGGTGCTATGCTGCCGCGTTACACCTGGACAGAAGGCTGACATTGTCAGGTTGGTCAGGAAACATACCAGTTCTATCACCATGGTGATTGGGGATGGCGCCAATGATGTAAACATGATTAAGAGTAAGTCACAGAACATGGAAAGATGACAGAGAAAATGTATTCGCACCCACTGATCTGTGTATTTTGTTCTCCGTATTCTCTTTTTTTTCATTCCTGTCTTTTCTCATCTGTTAGCGGCTCACATTGGTGTGGGACTGGCAGGAGTGGAAGGAGGTCAGGCAGTGCAGAATGCAGATTTTGCTTTCTCGCAGTTCAGATTTCTGCAGAGGCTGCTGCTGGTCCATGGGCGCTGGTCATACAGGCGGATAGCCCTCTTCCTGCATTACTTTCTGTTTAAGACCTGTAGCTTTACTTTTGTGCAATTATGGTTTACGTTCTTCAGTGGCTTCACTGCTCAGGTTAGTCACACATGGATTAATGCTGGTGACATGAAGTCTGAAAGTCCTGTAATGAACTGGAGTAAAACGCGGACAAAAACAACTGGCTTTTGCCTTATCTCTCATGCAGTCTCTGTATGAGCCATGGTTCGTCGGTCTCTACACAGTCTTCTATACAGCACACCCAGTTTTGCTCCTGGCTTTCTTTGAGAAGGTGAGTGCAAGGTTTGAAGGAACTGATGAACTATCCCGATTGGGATCTTAATATTTCATCTAGCTCTTTGTGTTGTAGGACGTGAGTGCAGAATCCAGCCTGAGGTGGCCCGAGCTGTATAAGTTCGGGCAGAGCCAGAAGCTCTCCAGCCCCCTGATGTTTTCCTTGTCGCTGCTGTACGCCGTCTATGCTTCACTCGTGTCGGTCCTTATCCCAGTTGGAGTTTTTCACAACACAGACTTTGACTACCAAACCATGTCGGTCACTGTCGGCATGGCAGTCGTGTTCAACGCCACAATTGAGGTCAGGACCATATGTTTCATTTTTGAAACTCTAGATGATAGTGTTGCATTTAAAAGCAACACCATAATTAACAACTGGTCAAGCAGTTATGATACTGATGCTGAAATTTTATGACAACCAGTGTCATAATGCGACAAACAATTATTAACTAAATAATAAACTAACTGTAAAAGGGCTTTTGTCATAATAATGAATTTAAAACAGGCAGATTATACAGATTATCAATGATCATTTGAGTATCTGTTGTTTAACTAGTGAATTAATGAATTAGTCATTTAATAAATAACCAGTTTGTCTGAGTTTAAGTGAGACCTGACTTATAATATCACAGAATGACAAATCATGGACAACTATGGTAACATGAACGTCATTGGCTTTGCGCCTGTTTGTGACGCTAAGCGTGATATTACTAACTACTGTTAAGTCCACAAACAGAACATTACCCAACTCATGTTATAGTAACATAGTGTATTTTTAAGGATTTCACTCACAAAAGGCATCGATAAAAACATATTTTTATTCCTTTTAGCATTTTGAGAGAGATTGCGGTTGTGTTTTTTTTCCCCTCCAGAACACTTTTTCCGCATTGTCTAAACCCGAAAACGTCAAACCTGTGAGAACGGCTGCGATTGGCTTATTAAAAGTGATTCCTAGTGGAATGTACCAAGTGGGTACAGTTGAGGGGTGGTATTATTGTTTTACAATAAAAACGCGATTTTAAGTGCTCTTTGAACGAGCACCTCTTTTAAGTATGTTTTTAAATGTAAAAGTAAATGTTATGGATGTATGGACCTAGCGTTAGTCTTATTTCGGACCATTCCATTATAAACAAATCATCAAATCAAATGCCACCTGGGTACGGACCCAGGTGGCATAAAGAAGGCTGCACTTCCGGGTAGCTCCGTTTGAGCGCTCACCGGTAAAATGCCAAACAAGCTAGCAGGTAAAGTTTACCAGATCCACTACCATGTAGCATTTAACCATTAGCTGGTACTGTTTTTCTTTCTCCCACTATACATTAATGCACGTAAATTTCAGCTGTCTAAATAAATACACCTGGACTCTTGGTGTCCACTTGACCAGTCGTCAACCTTGGTGTATATTTATACTTTGTGTTCTTACGTTTTGTCAATTTGGTGTGTGAAAATGTTTGTTACTGTCCATGTGCACCATGTGTTTTTTTTTCTGTCTATCAGATTATACTGCTGACCAAACACTGGACTAAGTTCAATATCGCAGCTGTATGCGTCGATATGGCTCTGTTCTTCTTCTGCAGCATCGTCATCAACAGCCCCTTCCTGTATCAGCGAGCACCCAAGGACTTCGCCTTTGTTGGTACAATAACCCTGCTCTGTATTCATTCCTGAGTCATCGTGCTCCTGGCTCTGGCCGTTTAAACATCCTATTACTGCAGCAGTTGTTTCATTCATAATGGATATGAAAAGAATATACATAACATAAGCCATTGCAAGAAATATCAATTTACATGAGTGGTTTACCGTGTGTGGAAACAAACTTAAATGCCGTGTGTGTGATTTTGCTCAGGTGTGTCTCAGAGGGCCTTCATCAATCCGGTTGTGTGGCTCACAGCTATTCTCACTGCCTGGACAGCTGTTCTGCCCTCGCTGACCAGTCATGCCCTCAGTGCCATCCTCACCAAGCATGACGCACACAAGGTGAGACATCTGCATTGAAAAATAAAATTAAAAACTTCCACTAAACTGAGACAGAAACAAAAAAGGTGTCGCTCACCTGCATTTCTTTCGTCAACTAGCCTGTAAGGGCCTCACTTGTTTTACCAGTGGTTGCTTAATATTTTCAGTATATTTCTCAGTATGTGCATCTTATAGATATCTGAAATTGCTCGTTGTTGTAAGATGATGTTAATATGTTCAAACATTTGCTTGCAGATAAACTCAATATGATACTTTTGCTTTCCATTTTGTGAAATTTTGGATGTGTATCAATGCTCAGGTTGTCTGCCAGCCAAGTTGACTTTTTTTTTTTTTGGTAGGTCCACGTGTCCCATCAGCCATTAGAGCTAAACTCAAAGCGCACAAGAGGGACATCTTTTGTCCTCGCTCGGGAAGGCGGACCAGGACGCTTCATCCCCTCTGGAACCAACATCTGCAGCACAGCACCACCGGTAGATAAGAAGGTGACTGCAAGTAATATATTCCCACCACTATATAGGAGGCCAATTTCACATAAAAGAGAGTAATATTGTCACAAATAGCACTCAAATAATGATTGAATTTTCAAAAGGAAAATGTGTACATTT
Source organism: Trinectes maculatus (assembly GCA_016785345.1). NCBI lineage: Eukaryota > Metazoa > Chordata > Actinopteri > Pleuronectiformes > Achiridae > Trinectes > Trinectes maculatus. Next base: position 520,923 of record JAFBJQ010000414.1, on the reverse strand, counting down.
ATAGCTTGTATCTGTGGCTACTAATTTCCAATAAAGTAAATAATGCAAAATATCAAGTATCTCTGTCTAATATCTCTCTTTTTCAGTGTAAATGAATATTGTGGTAAAATCAAATTTTCAGCTCCTGGGGTCACTGAGGATTCCTGTAAACCAGGGTTTTTCAACCTTTTTTAAGCCACAGCACATTTTTTACATTAAATAAAATCCCGTGGCACACCAGCAATCAAAAAAGTTAGAAAATGGTACAAAACGTTTCCAAAACAACACTTTCATTGTCTGCAGACATGTCATCAATGCATCTGGCAACATTCAGCCCTGGCCCTCGGGCCATAACACACAAACAATCATTTGCAGTGACTAAATATTTTTTTGACCAATTAAGTGAAATTGGACAATTTCCCACGGCACACCTGATGATCTCTCACGGCACACTGGTTGAAAATCACTGCTGTAAACGATCAAAACAAACACAAGAAACCGGCAGCGCAGCTTTGTTTTACAATTGTTTTATTTGTTAATTTATTTCAAAACACGCAAATTTTACCCATATTATCCTTTTAAGCTTTTGTTTTTCTGTAACAGTTATTACTCTGATTTTTTTCCTTCTCAAAAGTCTCAACTAGAGTGAAACTAAAAGTCCTCCACAGGCTCTCCGGCTTCTGCAGTGGGAGGAGGGAAAAGAGGCTTTCTGACCAGACATCATGAAGGGGCTTATCCCTCGTTTATGAGCGTGTGGACGTGCACATGTGTATTTGTGTTTGAGCATGTTTATGGTATGGTGTGTATTTAAGTGCAATAGGTGGAATGTCCACAGGGCCATTACATCATAGGACCCGTAGAGCAGCCCAGAGAGCTAGGTCTTCTAGGTCTTCTAGGTTTGGTAGCCAGATTGTCATACCTCTGATTTCATCTTTGGTTTCAGCAAACACTCTCCAAAGGCAGACGCACCCTCTCCAGCATGTGCCTGTGTCTGTTTGTGTGTCTGTCTGTTTTTCTGTCTGTCTGAGTGCAATATAAGCCACCATCTCCAGACGACTTTGTAAACTTCAGTATGTACAATGTGAGTGTCTTTGCATTGATTGTGGCCCTTCCTTGGCTCTGGGGACAAAGACAGTCTCACATTGTAGAACAATGGAGCCATGAGCAGGGAGGAGGAGCAGCTTGCAAGCATCAACATGGACTCCATTTTGATGTTAGTGGCAGTTTGGGGCGTTCATGTGAAGCTGTATGACATGTCGAGTGAAACGTGGGCAGCTGTAGTGCTCTTCTTTCCGCAGTCGCTCTATATTATACCCTGAGTGACTGGGGTTTCTCTGCCTGTTCTGGACTTGTAGAAAAAAAGGAAAGGTGGCATCATGGGGATCATAGTATGAGTCTCTAAATGTTGAGTAATGAGGCGAGGGGTTGTTGGGGTTGAGGGTTGTACACTCTGACCCAGCAGCAACGATTAAGATTGGGGGGGTCAGGTGTTTGCATAGTTCTCTGTGCAAAAGCCACCAACCGGAGCCATTTTTATTCCTCGCGGCTGGTTACATCATCAGTAGATTATAGCAGGAAATTGTGGTGGGATGACGGGAAATGTGGTCTTTGCGCCACAGACGTTTCTTTTGTTTGTACTCCTGCGTTGCACTACACCAGTCAATCACAGGAGGGCGAGGGGTGTGGGGTGTGGGGGTGACTGAGCTTTACTTAATGTGTCATGTTGAGCTCGAGCTTTGAAGCTAGATTTGGAGGCAGTGTGGTGGCAGATGGATGTGATGGAGGATGAGGGGCGGTGGGGCAGTCGTTCGGCAGTCGGCACTACAGCTCGTCACAGGTCAGACAACCTCTTTTCCCTTTCATTTTGTTCTTCCATCCTCCCCTTCCTCCTCCCCACTGGCCTGCCCTCTCTCTACCTTTTTTCTTGTTTTGAAACTGATTGTCTTCTACCATCACAAAGACACTTGGTTCTGATTGATTAACAGGTAACAGAAGAGGGAGAGCACAGTGTGACTGGGGGTGTCTACATCAGCCCCGCTGGAAACCTATCCCATCCCACGGCAGAAATGATACACATATGCTGTTTGACAGTAAATGCTGACGACATTTCTGGCGGGACGATCGGTTGCCAAGTGGTTCTGTGGTTGGTTGGTCGGCCAGTCAGTAAGAAATGGTCTCGGATTTTCGCATGACAAATATTGCAACCCATAGTTAAGGAGCATAAAAAAGAAAACACTTGGTCTTTCACATAGGTACAAATGTACACACATACACGGATTGAAGAAAAGCATGTAGACAGACATACAGGTATATTCAAGGCCACTCGGGTCTGTGTGTGTCCCTCTGATTAACTCCAAATCAACAGCCTGTCTTTGGAAAAGCAAGACACACATATCAGGACCCGAGTGAGGACCACAAGTTGAGGAATGAAGATTGGATGCTATTGATTGGTAGGAGAGGAGTTTGACCTCCCCCAGCACACACTGCCCCCTACTGTCTGGATTTATATACATCAAAGAAACATTGGGGAAAGGGGAAGGGTTGCAACAACACATGCACACAACCAGTGAATCCAACAGTGACGGAAAGTCTAAAAACAAGGACCCCTCCAACGCCTAAAACCCAAATCCTCCCACCCTCTTTTTTTTTGTTTTGTTAACCAAAATATCCCCCACCCTTTCTCCACCCGCTCCCAAGTCTTTCCTTCCTCCTCCTCTCCCCACAAAATCACAGGTCATTCCTGTTGGTTTCTATACAGTTATACAATATCCATGCACAAAAGAAAAAAGTGCACCCCCTTTTCAACAGGAGGTGCTGGTCTTTAATATTCTAAGAACATCAGGAGCACTTGAACACACCCAAGAACCTTCAAAAGTAACTGTGAAATCTTTTTTTTTTCAGAGAAAAGACAACTTAAAGGCAGAAGAAAGCTAACGATGAGTAAAAGGTAACCCCTCCTTTGGTTTAACATCAACGTTTTGATTTAAAATTCAGCCCGATTTACATTTTTGTAATTCTTTTTCTTTTTTTTTTGTTTGTCCCCCCCCATTCGTTTAAATGGACCCGGCTATGAAAGAGCTTTGGAACTAAACATCTAACAGTAAGTAGCTTTCGCCCCTCTCTCTCTCTACTCTGGCCTTCTCCTCTTCTGTCTCTTTTCTCGCGTTGCCCTCCACAGAAACATTCACAATGTCTTTTTCCTTTATGAAACAGTAAGTACATGCCGTAGCAAAAACGAAAACGAGAGAATGTACGAGGAAAACTGAGCAAACAAATAAAAGGGATTTAACAGTATAAAGCTTCAAGTCACAAGTTCCAAAACTAACTATCATAGTATCATAGTTTCATAATCATTGTTATCATTAGCAGTATTATTTTCAGTTTAAATTACATAAAGTTTACATGAAAGGTTTTTGAGGTATTTCAGAATTAATTGTCAACACAGGCCTACCGAGTCTTAGCACTAGCCAGGGGGAGAGGTCGGCTGGACAGAAGGGTGGGGAAAGGATGGAGAGGATTTGTGTCTATAAACTGTCAGTGAGTCTTCCACACTTTTCGAGTGCAGCCCCTGTGCTTGCACGCAGCGCTGAGAGCGAAGGGATGAGATTTGGTGGTGTGAGTTTACAACTACAGCCCTCCGAGTGCCTCCAGCCTCCGCCCTTTGACCCCCCTCGTTCTCTGGTACACAAAAATATCTCTGATGTGAGAGAGGCAAAGTGGCTGAGAGTAGAAGCGCACGGGGCAGAGACGACAAAAAAAAAATAGATACACTAAGGCTGTGAGCTACTAGAGGATCGACGATACAGTAACAAAGACTCTGACAGATTAAGGAGTAACATATAATTTTGTTTCAAATAAATAGTGTATAGAAAATGTTTTATAGACTTTCTACATGATAAAGTGCTTGTATTCTAGTGTATCAAGATGGAAAGTCAATATGGGAGAAAATGCTGACACAGCCCCCGCTCTGTGTCCCTCTCGTTGTGGGCCCCCCCCCCTCTCCTTCTGTCCATCCAATTATGGGTGCATTGTGTGTGAGTGCATGTTTGTAAATGGGTGTGTGTGTACGTGTATGCACGTGCGAGTGTGTGTCCAGTGCAGTCCCACCCGTGGTTGAAGGGAAAAGGCACTCAACTCTGTCTGCATGGCCGCCACCTCCTCCTGTGTGGCACGATGCAGTCCGACTGCGCTGTCAGTAATTAACGTGTGTGTGTGTATGCATGTGTGATACTGTGAACGTGTCTGTAGTGGGCAAAGGGGGGGAGGAGGGGGCTTTTTTTTCTGTCGTTCTTTCTTTCCTTTAGGTTGTTTTTATTCTTATTCTTATTATTATTATTGGGTTGTGTCCCCCCCAGGCAGTTTGGGACCGGTAGGCTGCAGTATCTTTGGTATTAGTGGCGGTTTCACAAACCACTCAGCTTAGTGAGGTAGCCACATTGGTTCTCACTACAAACAAATGCCATTTTGTCAGCCTAATACCTAGAGCTGAATCTAGCTATGTACCTATGCTCACTGAACTGTATACCACAGATTGATTTTAGCTCCTCCTCCTTTGGCGACTTTAACCCACTGCTTAAAGCAACGTGAAGTTAGTTGGTACGTCCTGATCGGCTCCTCTGCAATGACCATCTTTTATCTCATCGGCACCGCTGATCTGACTGACTACATTGTTGGAAATGCTACAGTTGCATCTTAAGACCATAGAGATAGCTATTGAGTCCCGAGCTTGAACCCTCACCCACCCTCCAATGAAACACAAACCAATCAGCCAGGACATTTGGAGGTCATTGTTTTGTCCCCCCTCCATTTTGACCCCGTTCCTGGGGGCTGAGAGTACCACAGTTCGGACATGAAATGCCAAGAGAGAGAAAGCGTCCTTCACTTTTTCTTCTCTTCAGCAGCTCCCTGTTTTTCTTTTTTTTCCCCCCGCCTCTTCCTCTTGGTAAATGTCTCCTCCGAGTCTATATTCACATAGAATGCAAAAAAAAAAAAAAAAAACGTCCTTCATCGGCCTCGGTCCTCGCATCCCTCTTTTTTTTTGTGAAAAGTCCTTCCTTTTTTTTGTTTTTGATTTATCAACAAGGTGCCTTACTTATGCACAACAGAGCACAATAGTAACAAGAAATAGAAACTTTGTGTCTATGGTACTAATTAAATACCCGCATCAATATAGAGAGGAAGAGAGAAAGAGAGGGGGTTAGAGGGAAGAGGAGGTAGAGAATTAAAGATAGAATGAGAGATTTTTCTTCGGCTTCAGAATGTGTCCAGGTGTGTGTCGGAGACATTTTCCTTTTGTGTGGAACACAGAGCGTGTGTGGTCATTTGAGGTTTGGTTATTGTATGCCTTAAAATCGGATTCTTTTTCTCTTTTTTTTACTAAAAAAGTATATTATTATTATAATTCAGTTAAAAACTGATTGTTGGTTAGCTATGGCACACACCGCCTGTCATCAGTGGGGGTGGCACTGTAGCTGTGTGTGAACCCTAGTACCATATTCTCTGATTTGCATTAAGGCAGTAAGCATTGGCACTAATTATCGTAGCGTTTTGTCAGCTGAGTGTGGCGTTAGCGACTGAAAACCCTTTGTGTAGGAGTAAGCAGAATATTTGGTTTGAATCTTGACTTTTGCAAACAGGTGGGATGGAGAAATGAAAAAAATGATTCGCTAAAAATATTAAGCCTCCCAAAATGATGTCAACTCAACCTCTGCGGCACCTCAGACGTGGCTGTCCCTGTAAGCCTGTTTGTATTATTTTTTTTACGGTTAGTGTTGCACTTTCCTACCCCCCCACCCCAACCACACACACACACACATTTCATTGTGTGATTCCTCTGTTTGTGTCGTGTGTGTGCGTTCTGTCCGATTTGGATTGGTTAAATAAATCCCTGCCTTTGCTAAATCCCTGTGTTTTCAGCAATCACTTTAACCATCCCCCCTCCTCCGGCTTCACCAGTGCTGGTTGGATGAGGAACAACAATAGGATAATGGTTAGCTATTGATCTGCCTTCAAAGAGCTGCGAGGGCCTGAATGTGTTGTGCCATGACTTCTCCTCAGCATCTAGTGGCTCTTCCCTCCCTCTCCTCCACTCTCCACCCCCCCTGCTCCTCTGGACACAGGTGTCTGTTATCAACAGCAGGGGGCACTGTTGCTCTGTCAGGACTGGGAGGGGAGAGGTGTGCTGCTGCTGCTGCTGCTGTTGTTGCTGTTGTTGTTGTAGTGAGGCCTTTGTGTCCCCATCTCCACTGGGTTCCATGTGCTCCTCTTACATTCTGATTTTTTTTTTCATACGTAGCTGTAATATAGTTTGGCTGGAAGCCCGAGCGCGTTGTTGTCGCTCGGTTCTGAGCTATTGATCAGAGGAAACGCTCCCAGCAGAACAAAAAGCATGTCCAGACATCTCAGCCGCCTCTCCCGTTGGTCAGAGAAACACAGACTCTAGGCTCAGGCTCAGAGTAACAATGACACGTCTCCCTACAGACCTCCAAACATCTGTGCAAAAAAATATAGACCTGGGCCCGGAAGACCTGAGTATCTACTGCTGAGCATCTTGAGTTTCACCTTCAGGAGGGGTCAAGGCCCCGCTCTCTCTGTCTGCATCGATTCATTTTTCAATTCATTAGTTTGCTGTATGATCAGGCTGAGCTGCTCTCTGAAATGGCTGGCCATCAGGGAATACCTTTGGCCGAGGAATGAAGGAGACTACAGCAGGAGGGGGGAGGTAGAGGCGTGGGATTGGAAAGCCTTGTTGTTTTTTTCATAGGCTGCATTGTTTTCTTTATGACGGCCTTGTGTGTGCAGGACGGGGCTGGGATAATAAGGCTATGTGCTGTTGCGTTGTCAGATTTATTGCCGTTCTTTCGCCCTTGTTGCTTCCGTGTGCGCCGGCGTAGAGGAGATGTGTGTGTGAGAGAGAGAGAGAGAGAGTAAAGAGGCAGACGCAGAGGAGGCGAGTTGGGAGAAAAATCTGAATCAGTGGCTACTTGGGTGGTGGAGTATAATTCAGATACCGTCCAACAAAAACCTCAAATCTTTGGTGTCTTTTTGTCAGATGCCGTAAAAATGATTTTCTTTACAAAAAAGACAGAATCAATGATTGTCCTTTTGTGAGCAATGCAGAGTGAGCCTGACTTCACTGTTCACCTTTTTCGATTATGCTTGTTTCAGGTGAGAGCTTTAAATTCGGACTGACAAAAAAGATGATTGCATGGCACAAAGGATTTTCAGGCAGAGGACACATTCAGACGGTCCAGGCCAGGTAGGATTGTTATAGACGAGTTTCACAGCCAATTTCCACTGTTGCCTGTTGTTCCAACCTGTTCCCCTGACCGTCTGAAGGCCCTCTCCTCCTCTCAGGCCTTGGAGAAGGTCGTGGCGGAGGTGCCTGGCTGCCCGGGGCTGGTACCATGGTCATCGTGCCAGCGGTCCACGCAGCGGCGCCGCGCGTTCATGAAGAAGTTGCTGACGGTGCTGAGCTCCAGGCCGAGTTGCTGGGAGATGGTGATCTGCATTTCCTTGGATGGACGTTTGTTCTCCTTGAAGATGGCGATGAGTGTGCGGCGCTGCAGGTCAGTGAAGACCAGACGCTGTTTCTTGGGCGCTGTGTTGCGGTCCTTGTGTTGCTCCTGTTCTTTGCGCTTGCAGGCTTGGTGTGGATGGCAGCGGTGGGAGGGATGGGAATGAGAGTGGGAGGCAAAGAGAGGGAAAAAAAAACACAAAGCAAGGTAAATATACAAAAGTGATTAGTTTCTCGGCTAAGTAACAAAGACAAAAGGTGGAGGGGACCAAAGCGACTAAATGTATCATTATCCAATGCTTAAACACATAAAACGTGGGTTAGACATTAGCAGAGATTGTACAGCTCCATCTGTATTGCCATATTAAAGTTGATTTAAAGCTAATCCATGACTCCTGCCCAGTGGGAATATTCCTTCCATCCTGCAGAGTGCAGACAGGGAGCCAGCCTGCGGTGAGAGAAGGATGGGGTGAGGAGGGAGAGGGGTGAGGTGTGTGTGTGTGTGCGGGGGGGTGGGGGGGTGGACTGGCTGTTGCCTGCTAGCTGGAGACACTGCTGTTTGATTCAATATTAATGCAGTTTGAGTCGCAATGGGGGACTGAGTGACTGTTGCACAAAAGTAAGCATTGTGTGTGTGTATGTGTGTGTGTGTGTGTGTGTGTATGAGGGAGAACGATATAGAGGAGGGGCCGATACAAGGAAAGAGAGGGTTGGAAAGAACAGAACAGAGGTGGAGGAGTAAGACAAATTTTGTGTGTGTGTGTGTGTGCGCGCACACGTGTGTGTGTGTGTAAGAACCAAAGAGAAGAGCTGAGAAGCGGAGGGAGGGGCAGCGAGTGAAGGAGAAAGAGAGATATTGACCGACTTTGCTGTAGGAATTGGGGGGTCTCTGTAGGGACTGAGGTCAGAATTCTCCCCCCAGCAGGTCTACAGTCTGCTACTTCAAACAGAGCCCACTGGAGCCCCTTCTATTGAGCTCTGAGAGTGTATTTATAACCCTCTCCAACCCCCCCCCTACCCCCCTCCCCAAATACAAACACTCAAGAGGTGCACGCACCGGCTGCTATGAGCCCCTTCCCATACACAGAGCAATTTTCAAAAGAAAATACACCGACTGTACTCTTTTACGTTTGGTGGGGGTGGAAGGGGTGGGGTGGGACTGTGAGCGGTGAACACAGGAATTAATAGTTAATAGAGTGTTGTATTGTGGGTAAGCGTGTTGTAACTCGGTGTATTTGTAGGAGACAGATGGAAAAGCAGCAGACAGGTGCAGGGTAAAAGGCAGAATCGGCGCCCAGAGATGGAGGAGGAGGAGGAGTGTGTGTGTGTGTGTGTGTGTGTGTGTGTGTGTGTTGAAGGTTAAGGCACCACCTCTGCAGCCACATGTTCCCCTGCTGGCTGAGGATCGAATCCTGCCAGAACGGACTGTGTGTCCCACTCAGCCTCCCTACTGTCTCAGTAAAATGAGAGCAAATTGGAGAGAAGGAGAGAGAGAGAGATGCCATCCCTGTGGGGTCTCCACCTGCTGCCGCCGGGTTTCGTCTAATACTTTCATACCAGCCTTCAATACTCTCTCACTCCCACGCTGTGTGTGTGTGTGTGTGAGTGTCTTGATGCATGTAACGACGTTTTTTTCCCCTTCTATAACATTAATCGTGTGTGTGTGTGTGTGTGTGTTCATGTGTTTGGGGTGGAGGTTGTGATTATGCTGAAGTGGCTGGAGCCAAGCAGTGGCGCTCTGTGTCTAATTACAGAGGAACAGAGCCCATTGATCAGCCATTGCAGTCCAATCTGTTTACTACAGATGTCTAACCCGCATACAGCTCCATCCATCATATTCATATTTCACATCAACACTGCAGCTGCATCTGTCTGTCTGTCTGTCTGTCTGTCTGTCTGTCTGTCTGTCTGTCTGTCTATCTATCTATCTATCTGTCTATCTATCTATCTATCTATCTGTCTGTCTGTCTGTCTATCTATCTATCTATCTATCTATCTATCTATCTATCTATCTATCTATCTATCTATCTATCTATCTATCTGTCTGTCTGTCTGTCTGTCTGTCTGTCTGTATGTCACCATACATGGTATAATGCTTTAATTTATTATAGGATTAAGGGTGGACATGGTGATGAGTAGGAGGGGGAGGAGGGTGATGATGTCACTTTATGGTTCAGTGAAATATTCACGGTGTCACGGTGAGTTAGGTCTGCGGAGGTCAGACACTGCAGGACGGCCAGGAGTGAGCCATTAAAGCCGCACAAAGTCACATAAAGCTTTTTTTGTGTGTGTGTGTGTGTGTGGGGGGGGGGGTCGCTGATATCGATGAGGCCCCCGTTAACATCCCCCAACGCCGTCCAATTCTTCTTTAACGAAGTTGCACTTTAAACCCCTCAAAATCCATGTGTTCTGGTGAACCTATAACCACAACCCGAGCTAAATATCACCCAGTAATTCCAGGGCCTAACACACACGGGCCCACTCATTTCATAGATTTAGTGGCAAATTGATTCATTCGTCATTCATCAATATGACAATTCAGCCCCACTGAAAACACACCCTGGTCCACGTCCACAACCAAGACCTGTTTAAAACTTGTTCGTATGGATGAAGTTAGCTCACTCACTTCCTGCACAGGTCTTTTGTTAGTGGCAGAGCTTTACAAATCCTAAACTCCCAATTATATTTTTGTGTTGTCGCATTGTTTTGATCATATAACCACTTAGAAACCCAAGTAAATGGTTTCCAGGGATGACTTCCGCAATGTATGTGTTGGGATGCACATAGGAAAAATTGAAAGACCAACACTGGATCAGGAAAGAACAACCCTCCCCCCTCTGGGTTTAACTTGGGAGCAGGCGGATTCATTTTCCCAGCAGGACAATGAGCCTCAACATGCACTGAAGCTCCACCAGGCCCGTTTGAAGTCCGAGGAGGAATAGCAATGCTCTCCCAAGCACTACATGTGTTTCTCCCCACACTCACCTGATCTGAACATCACTGAACATCTTTGACCAAAAAAAAAAAATCAAAGGGTGGGATACACAAAGAGAGCTGGAATGATGTGGGCTATTTCATATATATATATATATATATAAAATTATCATTTATATATTTATTTATATAAAAATCAGAAACAATGTTTTATATATATTCTTCATCTCTTCCCCCTGCCGGATTATTTAATTGTTCATTATTTCTACAGCTTTTGGTCGACCTGAACGCCTCCCTTCCCTCCAGTGTGTGGCCTTTTTTTCCCCCCATCTGACATTCATCCAGATACGTGACCTTGCACAGGTACGAGCAAACAGCCCCTGACAGCACACACAGCCTCTGGTGCAATACCAGGAAATGTCAAGTGTTTGACTTTTCACTTTCTCTTATTATGAAAATATATCAAAGGAGCTTCATGGGTAGGCTTGTGTGCACCATTATCAACTGTCTTCACAACAGGACGTATTTATGTTTCTGACAGTAAAGCCATCTTGGATCCATGTATCAGTATAGAAATAGAGATCTCCCAAAATTTATTTTTAAGAAGCCAAGAAAATGGTGTGGGGGAAATGAATTGTGTGAAATGGCACATTTTGTTAATGTATTCCTTTGAAATGCACAAAAGTGAGGAGACAAAAATCTGAGTATATATATATATATATATATATATATTTCTAAACGTGTTTGTGTATAGGTATATGGGGAGGGGTGTGTATCTGGCACAACAGGCTCAGCTTCTCCTGTGCGCGTCCTTTCCACCGGCCAGTCACGTCCTGCCACCGCATCGACCGCTTGCTTTGTGCCGCTTCGATCGGCAGGTGTCGCTCTCGCCGTGCCCCGGCTGCACGGGGCGCTGCCTTTGCTACAGGCGCTGGATTTAGTAATCAATATCGATCGATCGGTGAGGAAGGGGGCCCTGATTACTGAACCAAGCTCGGCGCAGAAAAGAAAAAAAAATCGATCATTGCAGCTTTTAGAGCTACAGTAGGCACCGAGCAGTGAGACGGACACACACACACACTGAAACACACACTGAAACACACACTGAAACACACACACACTGAAACACACACTGACGCGCACATGGAGCAGAAATCCTGGTTTTGGTGCCGAGTGTTTTGTGAGGTTTTGCGCACCCCGCTGATCCACGGCAGCGGAGACGTGGTTTCTATAGGTCTCTGTGAACAGGAGCTCACACACACACACACACACACACACACACACACACACACTTATCAACAAAGACATGTTTGAAGTCCACCTCCAATTTCAGTTCAAATCTTAATCGAATGTTATTTCTGATATTGTTTCCCATAAATTGTGCGTAATTTCTGCGCCTTTTTTATTTTAAAAAAATCCTAATTATCAGATTTCTTAATTAGTGTTTTTTGTTTCTCTGTTTCTCCACCTTCACTTTCATTCTGAGGTGAAAACTCTCTAACACTATAACTTATTTCTTTTCCACCGATGACATTAATATTCTTTGCCTCACGACAAACCAAGCGAGGTTAAGAGAAAGGCCCTGGGTGTTCGATATCGATCGATAGATTCGTGAATAATTCGTGTGTGAAATTCAGTTCGTCCAATTAATTATGCCTCGGAGAGAGAGGGTGGGGGGTAGGGGAGAGGGGGGGGGGCGGCGTTGGGCCTGGGGAAGGAGATTCATGGAGGGGCGGAGACGTGGAAACACAAGACCTGTAACAGACGCAGGCGATGGCGCACTACATTCCAACAACAACAACACAAAAAAAAACAACAACAAGAGGTGAATTAATAAAGGTTGCTCTGCTGGTTTTACCTGCGTTGACTGTCTCACACAGCTGTCTCACACACACACACACACACACACACACACACACCGTCCCCACAGATGCGAGTCCATCGTGAGCATTAATCACGTATTGATCATCGCTGCCCTTCCTGCTCATGATGAGAAAGTCAAACCGCCTAATATTGCGGCTATGAAACCACGATTACGCATCTGCATCCCGGTGTTTCCCAAAGCCCCCCACCCCCACCCCCCCTACCCCCTACCCCCTACCCCTCCTGTGTGAAAGCCAATCACGGAGCCCTGTTTGTGTAACAGCCGGGGTCAAACTCCACTCATTTAATTAATTTACCAATAAACACGTTTGCAGGTTATGGTTCGGCGCTTTTACGCACGCACACACACACTGCGGTTCGGTTATATAGTGCTGTGTGTGAGGCACTCCTCTTTAACACGCTGTGCACTGCGGTTGTAGTTGCACTCCTCTTCTCCATGTTGGAGGCAGCGTCATGTTTACGCCTCAGTCTGTTTATTAGGTAACGTCTGTTGTTTTGCGGGCTGTTGCCCCAAAGATTGATGGCAGCGTGTATCCGCCCCTCTCTCTGTACGATGTGGCATTTATTGTCTTCAGGCTGCAGGGCAGTGCCAAGCTCTCTCTCTCTCTCTCTCCCTCTCTCTCTCTCTCTCTCTCTCTCGCCAGGCCCAAACACGTCCAGCTCAATATTCCTTAATGTAATGAGTGAGAATTGGTGTTAATATACTGATAAAGCGACACGGTTTGTTTGTTTGCCTTCTCCCGAGACTCGGCTGCGAGGCATCTCCTCCTCAGCACTTCAATAACACTCAACCTGAACCCGGTGACACCTTCGCCCACATCTCACCATCAGGCCTCCACCGAGACTCCACAACACAACTGCAGCCTGCCTGCAACCTCCTGTTACCTTTAAATTAGCTGCATCACCCACCACCGTCGTGCTACAATTTGTTTATATATATGTATATATATATATATATATATATATATATATATATAAACAATGCTATTTCGTGTGCTGTGTCGCTTTGAGATGCACAAAACGCACCTGAGGAATAATTTAATTCCAGCTCCGTCTCCACTCCCACGTGTTATTAGCAGCCCAGTGGTAAACCTGAGAAATTGCACAGTGCTTAAAAAAAAAAAAAAAAAAATTCAATAATCAGTAAAGTCTGGTGCCTGTGATGATCGCGCTCCTTATGAGGTTTTAGATAATTAAATGCACTGAGCCATTTAAGCGAGTGATTGAGTGAACAGTATGACTGAATTTTCACCTGCGTTATTATCATCTCTCCTCTTTTTTTTTTTCTTTCTTTCTTTCTTTGCCAGTTTAATAGCAGCCTTGGTCTATATGCGCCATTTATTTGTAGGGGGGGATTCATTGTTAGTGTGATACTCTCACCCGCGATTATCATTGATTTCATTCATAATTGCTTTGGCCAGTTATGCGTGATGACGGTAATGATCGCGATACTTTATTTTACGGGGGACAGAGTCAGGCCCACGGTTTTTATTCCACACAGACAACAGGTGTGGGACCGACACAGTAATTACATTTTTTAAAATTAAAAATGAAATGCTTAAAATGAAAACTGGTTCTTAAAGTAAAAAGTTTAAATTGACATCATAAACAAGTTGAATCATTTGAACAGTTTGTGTCTCTTTTGGATGCAGGGGGGTGAGCGGGCTCGTGCGGATGTGAGCCCGGTGCCAGTGCCCTTAACTATAACCCTATAAGCGCCTGGTTTATTTGCTGCACAGCGTTTACACAGAGTTTACACAGGGTTTAACGCTGCGTAAATCGCTCAGGGGCCCGTTTATAGAGAGAGGGGGAAAAAATCAGAAGTCCTGGAAGAAATCAACACACTAAACTTGTGTATATTTGTGTGTAATTTTTAAGCCTCCTGCAATTATCACTACAGAGGTCAAAGAGGTCAGAGTCCTCTCTATATAGTCTCCACTATAGATTTGGAAATGTTAAGGAAATTTGCCTGAAATGTCATTTCTCTGTTCGCGTCGCACGTGTCGCGGGGGGGTCTGAGCCATTTAAGCGAGTGATTGAGTGAACAGTATGACTGAATTTTCACCTGCGTTATTATCATCTCTCTGATTTTTTTTTTCTTTCTTTCTTTCTTTGCCAGTTTAATAGCAGCCTTGGTCTATATGCGCCATTTATTTGTAGGGGGGGATTCATTGTTAGTGTGATACTCTCACCCGCGATTATCATTGATTTCATTCATAATTGCTTTGGCCAGTTATGCGTGATGACGGTAATGATCGCGATACTTTATTTTACGGGGGACAGAGTCAGGCCCACGGTTTTTATTCCACACAGACAACAGGTGTGGGACCGACACAGTAATTACATTTTTTAAAATTAAAAATGAAATGCTTAAAATGAAAACTGGTTCTTAAAGTAAAAAGTTTAAATTGACATCATAAACAAGTTGAATCATTTGAACAGTTTGTGTCTCTTTTGGATCCAGGGGGGTGAGCGGGCTCGTGCGGATGTGAGCCCGGTGCCAGTGCCCTTAACTATAACCCTATAAGCGCCTGGTTTATTTGCTGCACAGCGTTTACACAGCGTTTACACAGGGTTTAACGCTGCGTAAATCGCTCAGGGGCCCATTTATAGAGAGAGGGGGAAAAAATCAGAAGTCCTGGAAGAAATCAACACACTAAACTTTTGTGTATATTTGTGTGTAATTTTTAAGCCTCCTGGAATTATAGTCACTACAAAGGTCAAAGAGGTCAGAGTCTTCTCCATATAGTCTCCACTATAGATTTGGAAATGTTAAGGAAATGTGTTTATTTGCCTGAAATGTCATTTCTCTGTTCGCGTCGCGGGGGTCAAGGGGGGGGGGGGAGTCAGCCAGCTGATCTGCAGTCAGATGAGACTGTTGACTCTCTGCGGGGAGACGGACAGGTTTTCAATATGCAGGAATTTTCCAGATTCAGTTCAATACAGTTCTCACTCAATCACGAGCAGCGAGAGTGAATAGAAATATTTGTAACCCAGCGCTTATTGACCTGACCTAACTGCATTTATGTGGTCGATGTTCACCAGTGCGGAAAAAAAATATATATATATCTTTATTATTATTTTATTCCAACTTCTATTTGTTGCTTTTTGCAAATCAGATGAATTTATTTAATAAATAAATAAATCCGCCTCCCTGGCAGCTGCATTATTTTAATCATTTGTTTATTGATTTTATGACTGTGAATTATGTGGATTATTAGGCCACCTGTAAAATACACCTAGTAATGAAAAATTGCAATTATAACAACATCAATTGTAAATAAATATATTTTATATTTTTTGTATTTATCGTCGATGCTTTTACTATTATTACATATATATGTTTTTTTTAAAAAAGGAAAAAATGTTGCATACACACGCACGCGCGCACTTCGCTCTTTCCGTCTACCCATTCAGACTAAATGAAATAATAAGTCAGCGTTTTATGTAGCGGCTCAGTACAGGCGAATATTAAACAAATTAATAATTTTAAAATAACCCGCAGCGAGCTCGTTATATTTAATACCGTGTAATACAAAGGCGATATGAGCTGACATCGATTCATTCATCAATTGATTTCACAGTCATTTTGTTCCTTTGTTGATGTGTGTGGGGTTGCCCAACCGGAGTTTCGGGTTGCATCTGTGGGTACGTGTGCGTGTGTGTGTGTGTGTGTGTGTGTGTTTGCGGCTTTGTTGTGATCGACCCTCTACAAAGACTGAAAGGTTCCGTACAAACCATCCGCGGGCTCTCATTTCCAAAAGGCCCAATGAGGTCGACTGCAGAATGTACATTTCTCCATCTCTGCGTCACACACTTTCATGTCTCCCAACCAAACGCACGAGACCAATTTTTATTCACTGTAAGGAAACTATATTCCAGTTCTCATTCGTCATCCGCAAAATGTTTTTTTTAATCAACCTAAAAATGTGACGTTTTATCAAACCATGCATCAGCGTGAGAAACAACCAAACAAAGTCTCTCTTCTCTCCCTATAAATGTAATATTTGAGTGTTTGGAAAAGCTCCTCGCGGGGACAGTGGGCGCGCGTTGGGCTCCAGCGTCTCTCCTCTTTAATTGCGCGGACAGTGAGTGTCCTTGCCTTGTGTTTTTAGCCTGAGCATTAAACAAGCCATTATCGGGCCTTTAATAAGCGATCGCCTGTCAGAACGTCAGATAAGCAGCCAGTGTGTGGACACATCGCTGCTTCACTGCTGCTTCCGCGGCAGCTGCACGCGGATTTATAACCGCTCGCCCAGAAAAGTAATCCGGTAACCCCCCCCCCTCCACAGTATCCGATTCCTGACTCTGTGGGAGCGGGAACATGTGACACAAGCCACTGACTGAATGTTTTGTAATAAATACGTGTGATGCAGTGACAGCAGGGGGATCCAGGCTGGATCAGCGAGGGTCGCGCGGAGCAGGGCCAGGCTTTGGCTTTTGGGGGCCTCCAGGTGTTACGTAACATCATCTGATCTCCAATGCTCCACGGTTTAATTGCACAACAGCCTGCTCTTTGGAATCGCCACTCGCTTTGGTGCTTGCGTAAACCTGGTCAAAAGCCACTGTGTGATTTGTTTGGTCATCAGCCTTCATCACGCACACAGCAGAGCGCCACACAGCGCCTTGCTGGACCCCCCCCCCCCCTTTCTTTGCGCATTCATTGGGCTCCTGTGCGCAAAGACGAATAATCAGATTTCATTATGACTATCTGAGGTTTGGGCCCTTTGTATTTTTTGCCTATAGGAGGTGGGGTGGGGTGAGGGGGGGTGCAGTGCCATTAACCCTTTGATGCTAGCCGCGTGCATTCAGTCGACTCTGCCAGCAATTTGATTTAAAGGTCATTCTCTCCTATCGATCCGGTTTGGCGAGGGGGCGACGGAGTAGCGTAGGAATTGATCATCTAAAATAGAAGAGACGGTATTCGAGACTGTACAGACCTCTGCTGCATTTCTAATTGCTCTGTGCCCCCCCCCACCACCACCACCTCACCCCACACACACTCCCTCACACACCAACACACATACATCCCTCCCACCCCCACCCGTGTGAATTGGAATTGGACTAATCAGATTTCTATTAAAAATGGCGTTGTTTTGAACGGGGAGGTCGGCGTGGTGGGAGCAGAGTGCGGGACGGGAACAACGTGGGCGGGATGTATAATAAGCGCAGAGGGGTTAAACGGCTGTGAACTCGGGAGTCGTCTCGTGCCGCTAATCCAGCCTCAGCACAACAACACACGGCGCTGGTGAACCGCTCAGATTCTCCAAGTCAGCGTTTGACTGCTTTGACCAGAGGTGTGCGGCGAGGCGGCCGGAGAGCCTGCCTTCATTAGTCATTCTGTTGTGCCTTATGAAGGCTGAGCTGTTAATGGGAGAAATGGTGTTGCGTGGTGGAGATGGAGAGGGGTGGGTGGTTGGGAGAGGGAGGGGGGGGGGGGGGGGGGGGGGGGGGGGGGGGCATGGCTGCATGGCGCATGTTCCAGAGATGGAAAGGAGAGGCCGGGGAATGGAAATCGATACAGATTCAGGGCTCGCCAGATCGGCCTTAACAATGTGGCGCAGACGCACTCTACATCCCGATCACACACACACACACACACAGGAGAGGAGAAACACACAGGAAGGCGACACGTATGCAGGCTGTAGCTGGTGCCGTGATATTGTTCTGCGTTACGCAGTCTGGCACTATGGGAAGGCTGTGGCCTCTATAGCTGCAGACAGTCATCAACATCTAACAAAATCAATCACATTTCAGGGATTATGTATATAATGAATATTTATTTTTAATCCTTCAACATGAAGATTTATAGGATAACAAATTAAAGTTGAATTAATTGAGTTTTTAGCCTCCACCGCATTCAACCAGCCTCTCTTCACGCAGGGCTGCAGATAATGATGCAAGGCGCGAGATGTCATCTCATCTGGTATGAGCTATACGCCGAACCCGGGATTTAAGCAAAATAGCCTCGAGGTATAAGCTGAAGAAAATGACTGTTGCTCTCCCACCAGAGGATTTCAAAGGCGATGCTGGTACATGCGCGTCTCGGTGCTTACAGCACACGCTGCTGTGCTTAACGAACAACGAGGCTCCGAAACCGCAGCTGCGCTGTTTACTCTCCTATCTTTCCCTCACACATCAATTATTAAAGTATCAATCGATCATTTCGCAGGCTAACATCAAGCCACATCTCCATGAAAAAAGAGGTCCTGGTTTAGATTAGCCCGTCCCGTGTCAATCACATGTTAATGCCCCATTCAATTAAAACCATTATCCTGGCCCAAATGACCAAAAAGAGCCGCACTCCTGCCTGCTCTTGATGTTCTTTGGACAATTTCGCCGCCCCCCCCCCCCCACAACTTCCCCCCCCCCCCCCCCCCCCCCCCCAAACAAACAAAAGGCAGAAATGTGATTTGAATGGAAAATCCCAGTTGGCTTCCTGCTGGCCTGGACAGTAGGATGCAGGACAGTGTGATTGACGCGATTGTGGATTGTAATATTGATCGATGGGTGGAAGCTGTTGGATGAAATAATGGTGTTTAGGGCCTACAAGAACGCCATTAAGTGTGTATTGGTAAAATCCACGTCCACCACACCCGTGACCTGTCCTTTCATCCGGCAGTCCAGTGTTCAGCACAAATATTTCAGCACCCTGGACAGCGCCTTTAAACCACAGAACTGCTGATATACATATATGTGTTTGTGATAACTAAAAACTGGGAAACGCAAAAGCTATTAACTTACATACTTATTCGCAACATCCATATAACAACGTAATGTAATGAATTAATAGTCACTTATACATACATTTGATCTAATTGAGGCAACCAAAAAAACAAAATCCATATTTGGACCAAAATGATTCAGTTCAGATTAATGGGAGGTTTGAATAGAAGAAGGGTAACTGGTCAGTTCAGTGAAAATATTTCAGGCATCCGCAGACAATGAGTGCAGGCTTTGCGCCTTTGGGGTAAGGGCGCAGTGTGAGTGTTGCTCCGCGGTGGGGCCTGTTGTAAACGGCGTGCAGCCAGTCCATTGAAACGTGAATGGGAGGCCTCCCACCCTCATTCACAACAATGTTTTTCCTCCCTGTCCTGTGGGTCTTGACCTGCACTCACTGGCACGTGCCCCGGCTATTCAAATGGTAATAAACCAACTGCGCTTTTTTTAAGGGCGAGGGACCATGGCATGTTATGGCACCTTATCACTGTCAGGGGGGGCGACTGAGGCGTAAAATGAGATATCTGGTGGGAAATGGGGACGGCGTGGTTCACGGCCACTCAAGAGTTACAACGCCCCTTTTGTGGGGTTTTTAGTGATGTAACACAATATTGTCTTTGTTGTGCAGCATCTGTCTGGAAAGGCGTGATGCAATAACTGTATGACCCAAAGCCCAATGGGCAAACGAGTGAGAGTGCATTACCCCAAACAAACGGAAGATAAATACAGCAAATAATGCGGTGTGCAGAAGCTTCATCTCTTCCTCTCTTGCTCTTTTAAAACAGCTGTCCTTTCTCTCCCCTTTTCCGCCCCCCCCCTCCTCTCCTCTCCTCCGGGGGAGAGACCAATGAGAGAGAGTGCTGAGGCGGGATAATTGATAGATGCACTGGCTATCCTTATCGATCAGGGCCGTATTGACCCGACCAAATACATTGAGATGGAGTGTGGAATTCAACACAGATGCAAAGACGAATTGTTTTCATCGTTAATGCGATCTTTAAACGCCTCCCAAACCTCACCTCGCCCGAGCCTTTATAACTCGTGCGTTTTCACAATGCGAGGCTGCCCGTTTATTTCAATACTTAAATACTGGAGTCGACGAATAAATGTGTTTTTAACACGTCGATATCGTGTAGAAAAAGCCCCGCTCTGTGCTTGGCCTTGGGGTTATGGTCCTGCATGTGAAGAAGACAATAGGAGGTCTCTGTGCCCCGGCTGCACTGGGAGATGTTGAGCGTGAAGGGCACTCACCCCCCCCCCCTGGGAGATGTTGAGCGTGAAGGGCCCCCCCCCCCCCCCCCCCCTCCAAACACACACTCTGCTTTTCCTTCCAGGGCTGGATTGTCATGTATGTGTGCAGACACTGGCATTTTCACATTAGCTAAGCAGGGCAGCTGCATTGATTTGTGTGACTGTGATGAATTTGGAATAGTAATTTGAATTTATTGATTGATGTGGCCGACCGAGTACGGCCCAGCCTCACTTTCAGCATCCCCCCCCCCCCAACCCCACCGCCCCACCTCCCACTCTCCAGCCCACATGCGGACAGAGGGTAATGGTGATTTTAAATGCAATAAGTAAAATGTTGCTCCGCGCAATTTACATAGAAGCCATTTGTCATTTCGCCCAATTAATTCACCGTAAATGCAACACAGGCCTGCTGTTTCAACGCGTGTGTTTGTGTGAGTGTGTGTGTGTGTGGGGGGGGAGGGTGTGGGGGTGGGGGGGGGGGGGGGGGTAGGATAATGGTCAGAGTCAGGAGAAATTTGTGATGAATTGTATTTTTTGAAATGACCCGTTAGAACATACCTCGAGAACAGAATCTAATTCAAATAGTCGTGTATAGGTCGTATTTCCATTCTGCGACCGTATGGAGAGAGAGAAAAAACCCCGCAAGCATGCGCACGAACACGCGCGCGCACGCACCTTACACCTATAGGCCCGACCACATTAAAATATGCACTGCACGGGACTGTGCCACTCCAGCATATCCGTTAAACTGGGGGGTTTCTATCCTGATGCCGGGTGTGGAAGATATAAAACCCCACAGCCTAATTAGCTTTAACAGCAGTGGCACTTAAAGAGACAATTGTGGAGTGTTTAAATCTTTATTTACCAGAACCCCACTAAATGCGCAAAGGAACAATTTACATGCCATTAAGTGCTTTTCAATAGGGCATCGACTGGAACTAAAATATGCCACTATATCTGCTTAATTGAACTGTTCTCTGAAATACGACGCGGACGAGCTGATTGACGTTTGGAGGCGCAGCGCGTCTAAACGGGGCCTTTACACAAACATCGATGAGAGGGGACCTCTCACCCGCGTCTGTTTTAACCCCGCTGCGACGTCTCGCGCTTTCATTTACGTCCTGTTAAGCACGTGGTAAGTGTTAAAGGGTTTAAGGGTGGTGGTGGTGGTGGTAGGTTCACCTCACCGCAGTTTAGTGGGATCATCTCTGAGCACGGGATCAAAGTGGTGAAGCCAAAATGAGGAGATGGAGAGATTTTAGGGGTTTGCGTCACCTCTTTAACTGAACACAGGGGGCGTCTCGTCTGTTGTTTAACGCCACTCATAAACCCCGGCTAAAGAAAAACATCGGAACAGGCCCTCAACCAACTTTGGAGACGAGATATCTCGGAGTGCAGAGGAGACAACGAGGCCAGAGAAAGACGCATCTGTTTGTGTCTCTGTCTTTCAGATCCGAATCGATCATTTATTAGTGCGCTCCTCTGAAAGGGGACCCCTGGACCTGGAATATCGATCCATCGAGAGGTCACGCTCCCCCGACTCGTTGGCCAGGCCTCAGACAGTGCTCGTTTGTGGCGACGCGCTTATTTGACAGGGAAAATGACAAAGTATTGTATCAAATACACACATATTGTGCACACACATTGTGTATATATATATATTGTATGTATATACAATATATACAGTCCAACTGTGCGTTAGAGCAGCAGATGTCTCAGTGTCGATTTCGTTTGAAAGATAATGTAATAGATTAATTTTGGTCACGTCCTTTGTTTGGTCTCGTTCTCTTGTGTGTTTTTGTTGTCGTGCCTGTGTGCGAGAGAAAATAGTGAGACGTCAGTAGTGATGTGTGTGTGTGTGTGTGTGTGTGTGTGTGTGTGTGTGTGTGTGTGTCCACGCTGTAAACGTGCGTAAAAAGCGTGTGCGTAAAAAACAAACGTGTGTGTGTGTGTGCAGACTGCGAGATGCCGCCTGTCTTTTGTTTATACCACCTCCACTGTTGTCTGTGCTGTCATGGATTGGAGCATCCGTCAAAATATAGACCCCCCCCCCACCCAAAAAAAACAAAAACAAAAAAACATTTAACAACCCAACTGTCATGATGAAGTTTCCCTCGATACAATCGACTAATAACTTCTAGTAATGTCTGTTTGAGCAGGTATCGACAGTCTCGCCACATTGACTTCTAATTGATCCCCCCACATCACTCAGGTTGGGAGCTGTCTCCTCACTCACCTGCAAGCCTGAGCGCTGACATCCGCTGGAACTCGGGCTCCTGGAGCCACTTCCACATCCTCCTGAACGTCTCCCGGCCAGACTTGAGTTTACTCCACGGTTTAGGATTCCGCAGCAGGTCGGACAGAGTTCCCTGGGACCGGCACAAGATCCTCTGAGCAAAGATGGCCTGCGGGATGCTGTAGCGCTTCAGCTCCGCCGTTATTCGCTGCGCCACCTCCTTGGTGTTTATCTCCTCCACCTGC
The DNA here is from genome assembly GCA_016785345.1 of Trinectes maculatus. Taxonomy (NCBI): domain Eukaryota; kingdom Metazoa; phylum Chordata; class Actinopteri; order Pleuronectiformes; family Achiridae; genus Trinectes; species Trinectes maculatus. The sequence goes on along the minus strand of JAFBJQ010000414.1, from coordinate 498,158 downwards.
CCCGACCCAGCTCCCTGCCCGCCTCCCACCACCGTCTGCCTGTCCCGCTCCGACAGCATGGACCCGTTTGCCTGAGAGTGCGGATGGCTGTGATGGTGTATGCCGTTCAAGGATGTCATGAGCCCGGCCCCGTGCCCCCCGAGACCCCGCGCCAGGTGCTCCTCGCCCCGGGACAGCATGGCCGCGTGCGACTCAAAGCCGCCCGAAGACAGCATCTTGTCGTTGGAGAGGTGAGCTCCGGGACCGTAGGCGCTGAGAGTCTGCTGCGAGCTGTGCAAAGAGCCCAGGCCGTTGGACAGCGGGGAGAGAGGCTGCCCCATGCCGGACATGTCTTTGGGGTAGTGGCCGTAGAGGTTGCTCATGGAGGCGAGGCTTCTGTCGTCTCTCATCAGGGTGAAGCTGCCGCTGACGTTCCCGGCGGCGAGTCGCTGGTGCGCCGGGTGATGGTGAGCGTGTGGGTGCGGGTGGTGGAATTTCTCCGAGACGGTGGATATGGGGGGCAGGTGCTGCAGCGGCGTCAGCGTGGTGTAGGTGCTGCTCAGGCTCATGCCGGAGTCGCAGGACATGGTCATGGCCGGGTGCAGCGGGCCAGACAGCGCGTGGTCCGTGCGGTAGTCCCCCGCTCCCTCCAGTATCGAGGCCATGCTGGACACCATGGCTGACCGTCCATGCGACACCAAGTTCCGATGCGACGCCGAGGACTGGCGCGCGTGCGGGGAGTTCATTAAGTCGCTCGTTTGATGGGAGTGAGACACGCCGTGCAGATTTCCAATGTTTTCCATTGTAAGCTCCATTGTTGAAAGGATCTTTATTTCCACCCCTCTCGCCACTCTCGCTCTCTCCCCCTCGCGCTCGCTCTCCCTCTCTCCCTCTCTCGCTGTCGCTCTGTCTCGCGCTCCTTCCCAATAAATTGTGAACGATTTCAAAGCCGAGCCATTGATTGTAGTTGCCTCTCCGCAGTCAATCCAGCATGGTTTTCAAAGATCGGCTCCCGTGCGCCAAACAAAGTGCGCCGCAAACCTGTGCTCGGTGTGCGAAGGTGTCTGCGCCTGCCTGGCTCTCTCCCGCTGCAGAGCACGGTCCACTGTACCCAAAGCGCCGCTCCGCTCTCCGTGTGTACATCGACGCGCTCGCGCTCCTGTCAGGGGCTGTGATCGAGCCTGTGCGCATGTGCGCGCCCCCGCGTTGCATCCTCGCACTCGCGCCCTCTGTCTGGGCCCCGTCTGACGTCACTGCCCTCGTGTCATGGGGTTGATGCGCACTGAGCCTCAAATTCCCGAGAAAAAAAAAAAAAAGAGAGAGAAGAAGATTGCATTATAGGCGCCTGTTGAGATAAAACTGAGCGATGCAATCCTCCGCAATGCTTTCGTGTGCAACATCTATACACGCGCGTGGATAAGGGAGGACTCGCTGCTTGTTTTCCCTGATAAAACCGTTCGACAAGGCGCCAGCAACGCATGTGATGTGTCTGTCTGAGGTTACATATTAACTGACCCCCTGTAGGCTTTGTCCCATCAGTGGAAGGACATAAAGGAGGTGATCATGGCTTACAGGGTTCATCCCCACACCTTTATTCACTAAATTTATTTTTTTTTAAAAAAACCCAAAACAAACAAAAACAAAACATTTCTTTTAACACGGTGACAATTGACAGCGTGGATGACCTTTGACACATCCCATTTGACACATGAAATCACATCCTTTCCAACCACAATCAGAAAAGCAGAGGATCACATGTTTATGTCCACTGTCTGCCATCTAGTCTTTTTTTTTTACCCAAACAAGTGTTTTTAAAAAAAATCTTCTTTCTTCTCCACCTTCAGAAAGCGTTGCTGAATAAATCGGAGATGTTTCATTTCATCATAGCCTGCAGGCCTCCACCCCTCTCGCATCTTTGCGCCTCGGTTTCAGGCTGTGAAAATCAAAACTCCCTATATTTCATGCCCTATATATAAATATAAAACTTTTGTATGAAAGTTGCTGCTGGCTGACGTCAGTCCAGGTCAGCAATCCATCAGTGTCAGAGTGTGTATGGATCAGGTCAGGCATCGATAGGTTGGTGCCTATAGCGGCACGTCGAGATTGAGGGACTGGATTTTTGTAAAGGGGCTAACGAATAAGTCGCACGTTGATGGAAACAGGAGAGTCTACGGAGTGTAACTAGAGTTGTTGGAATAGTCTTCCACCCAACCCCTCACCCCCACACACACCTAGTAAATAGCCTTATATTTTCTTGTGGTTGTACTTCCTGCAGGGTGGAAACACCATCAGGAACACCGGTACAAGGCGGTGTAGTAATTCAATAACTCTATTTCTGACATCCAATGAAAATGAAATGGATAAAGTTGAAATATAGTGTAGTATGTGTGTGTATGTGTGTGTGTGTGTATAAAGATGGAGGTTGATGTTGTCTACTCTACTACTGTGTACATTTGTTTGTATAGGGTGACATGTGCTGTGGGACCAAGTCACACCAACACCTCTGTGAAATGTGTTAGACACACTCTGATTGTGTGACTGTGAGTGTGATGTGTACGTGTATGAGATGTGTGTGTTGTGTGTTGACAATCATGTCTGCACAGTAGCAGGCCCTCAGCCCCCCTGTAAACTATGGGAGCACTGTAACCTGTAGTGAAGCTTTGGCATTCCCAGCGATGTGATGTAAAATGAGGCCATTAGGATTTCGACCAGGAGCTGGGAGGGATGGGGGAGAAAAAGGTCCAACAACCCAAAGAGTCGCATCACTAATCATTTGCAAATTGCATAAAATAATTTCCCTGACCAGTGTTTACCAACACTGAGGTCACAGCCATCCATAACCTCACTGATGGATTGTGATATTGGTGGCCTTGGCACACAGCTCCTCTACCCCAAAATAATGACCCTCAAACTGGGTCTTAGCTGATTGCCAACGAGGGATTGTGGCTTTTGGCTTGTGCCATCAGGAGAACAGCAGTGTCCGCTTGGGTTAATGTCCCTGTATTGATCCCAGCAACCACTGCTATCGAAAATGAATTACCGAAGCCCGCACGGCAGCGAATCCGTCATCTGTGCTCAGCCAGCCGGCCAGAGTAGCTTATTGGTCGCGGTGGTGATGGATGTTAACTTTCATTGCTGGCTCCTTGTTCCTAATTCACCAGGGTTTACAACCCAAAACACCGCGGCGCGCGCTGAAAAGTTTTATACCTCTCACCAAGTACTTGTAAACTTCATATTAGGACACCCCCCCCGTCTCTCTCTCTCTCTCACACACACACACACACACCACTCAATTGTGTGTTGGGCTCCACTGCACCATGCAAGGTCATGTTAACTCTACCCACATTTAAAACAGCAGGGTCAACATGGCGTGTGGATTGGAGCAGTTGTACTTTTCCCCATTTCAGCCAGTGTTAAATTTATTCTCTCTCATCGCTCCTAATTCCCCCCCCCCCCCAAAAAAAACAGTAAACCCAGGTGTTTTTACCCCCCCCACCCACCCACCCAAATAAGAGAGTAAAATCCATGTATGCGCCTAGAGCTCAGTTTTAATTTGTATTTTTAATGTACTGTTTTTGAATAGTTAAATAAGCGTGTCCTGTGGCAAATACAATATGAAATATTAACCATGTCGATATCTGCGGTGTGACTCGGGCGACGCCGCGGAGAGTCTGTGATTTATTTCACATTAATAACAGTGGGCGAGGGGTGGCCGCTGCGCCACGTTGGCATCGACTTTACGCACACGCGCGCGCACAGTGATTGTGGATCAGTATATTTGTTTAAAACATTCGCAACTTATAATTTCCACTTTTTGTTCGGGACTCTGGTGAAGAAGTTTGTTGTTGTTTTTAGTTTTTAGGGTTTTTTGTTTGTTTGTTAATCTGTCAACGCTGCTGTTATTTACTGATCAGATAATCGATACTGAACCCGCAGCTGCGCTCGATGCATTTCTGAAGGATCGATAGTGCCAAAAATGCGTTTCACTAAAATGGTTTAAGTTCGGCGTTGCGTGTTTGACCTGGCTCAGCAGTTTTCACGGCAGGAAATGACCACAGAGCACTCAGCTTAAAAGTTCAAGCTGCAGCTATTAATTTGGTTTAATGCGGCACACACACATCCTGTGTGAAAGACACATTGCATTTTATATTATTATTATCATCATCATTATTATTATAATTATTATTAAAAAAATATTATCGTTGCCCAATCATTACTATTTTTGAAATTAAAAAATATTCTATATTTTTTTATTCTCCATAATTTTATTAAGAATTATTTCCATGCAGCAAAAGGCAACATTATTTTTCTAACTCACCCATTTATCGTAAGCTATTTTATTTATGAACACTGTGCGTATTTGTGTTGCATGGGCCGACTCTCCGCTGCCTGTTTGTCTGTTTCCCAGGAATCACTCGATAGAGACAGACTAATCTTTTCATGACTTCTTGAATGACTCCGTGGCTGATGCATCACGGTTAATGTATTCTAAAGTATATTTACTCGAATCTGGCTATTGGCAAAAGTTAAGTAGCAGTGTTTAGTAATGTCGCATTGATCAGGCCTCTGAGCAAGTCAGCGGGACGGGGCGCTGCTGCTCTCATCCCAACACACACACACACACACACACGGATTTGGCCTTCTTGAGAAAAATATACTTCAACATCTGCTTTGTTTGCCTATGGCTCCACTTTAAGTAGTGTGTTTTTCTGTGTGTGTCTTGTGTGTGTGTGTGTGTGTGTGTGTGTGTGTGTGTGTGTGTGTGCAAGAGAAATTCATAATTTTATTATGACTCTAAAGACTAAACCGTCTTTAGAGTCGTTAGTTTCAGACACAAGACCCCCCCCCCTCATTTTAATGTCACGCGACCTTTCACTTATCGCTTTGCCTTGAAACATTTTCTACAAAGTTTCAATCGGCTACAGGCCAAATCAATGTGGCCCTGCCCGCGTGCCAACGTAACGTGTTTGTCCTGTTCAGTTCTTCCAGCGGCAGCCTCCTGCTCCAACAGGCGGGCTCCCAGGCAGCGCTCTGCGGACACATGGAGAAAGGCCTCCGCCTTGGAGACAAGGAGCCCGCTGAACCGCTGTGTGTATGTGTGTGTGTGTGTGTGTGTGTGTGTGTGTGTGTGTAAAGCGTTTGCCTGCAGTTTGCTGAGGAATTAGTGTGTTGCCATAGATTATTATTTTGGCACATTTGCATTTGAAAGCGCCCGGCAGTAGAGGGCCGTGGTGATCAATAGCCCTGGTGCCTTATCGATCCATCCGCAGCATGATCGATTGGCAGAAAGAATTGGACGCACATCTTTGCTCTCTGCTCTCGGTTTCACTCCAAATGGAAGTCAGCTCGACATAGAAATAGACGCTACAGATATACAGGCGCAGGCCACGAGAGCAGAGCCGCAAAATAATGTAGGACCGATACAGGCCAGATCAATAATCAGTACGGTAAGATATGTTCTCGTTGTCTTTAGATGTATTTATATACATACGTTCGGTGTATATATATATATATATATATATAGCTGCTTGGCTTCAGTTATTTTATTGAACAGATGTTTTTTTGTCAAACGGAACTTTACTGAAAAAGAAATGTGAAACAACAACAACAACAACAACAACAACAATTCAAAATAAGAGAACTATTTATTTTTGTGTCATAGACTCTGACAAGCTGCTCTGACCAGGCGCGATCACATGATGTCATCTCAATCAATAGGGCTACTAATCACAAACACATTCAATAGAGCATCGATCTGATTGGATCACTAATATGTCATATACGGATTAAATCAGCCTTTTCGGCAAAATCAGCCTCAGCTGGGAAAGGCCCGGAAGTGTTAACGAGACAGCTGGATGTTTGTTGTTGTTGTTTTGACAACATAAATTCTAAATAGGTGAAATGAGGCCCGTGAAGTGTGGTGAGTTGTTGTCCATCCATAAGTGTTTTCATTTAATGTTTCCACCTTTAGGTTAAAGTAAAATTCAGAGGTCCCAATGAGATAACAATAATTTATTAACGGTGGGTTTTTTTCAGGATTTTTTGTCATTTAAAAAAAACCCTTTCGTTATTCTCTCTCTCTCTCACACACACACACACACACACACACACACACACACACACACACACACACACACACACACATTTACGTGTCTTATCCCTTTACTGTACTATAATAGTGGAGGTTTAATTAGACTTGTCTATGTGTGTGTGTGTGAAAGTGAGAGAGATTATAATATGTGTTACTGACGTTATAGTCTGGATCATCTGCACCATGTGCAATTTCTTTTTATAAATTACTGCCATTCGTGTTTCAGTTATAAGCAGCTGCAGTGTTTAGTCTATGAAGTAAGACTGTGTGTTACTAGTTGTTTCAGAATCATATATCAATGCAAAAAAGATGTAATGATGTAAACTGTAGATATATGGACGTATAGATAACGTACATATCCGACAGAACCACTTTCTTTGATTGAACAGAAGGTAAATAAACCTGAGCTCTAAACAGATGTAAATAAAGTGAAACTGTTTTGGGTGAATTTTTAACTCAAATCTATTCACTTTCCCTTCAATTAAAAAAAAAACTTGTGCTGACAATTATATACATTATCTATCAGTCCATATATTTGCATATCGGACTATCAGTCCATTATATTGACTATATGGCTATTTGTCTATATCCACAACAATAACACTGTTAACATGGTGTTTGTGTTTTTGACCCGCAGTGTTAGTGTTTTGAGCTACAGATGTTAAGGTAATGGCTTGTGTGTGTGTGCGTGTGTGTGTGTGTGTGTGTGTGTGTGTGTGAACACATTTATAACTGAATTCTATCAGGCATCAAAATAACTGTAATGCCCATCATCTAAATGTGTGTTTAATTATACTGTACTTTACAGACAGAAAGACACACACACACACACACACACACACACACACCGCCCCTGTAGCTTTTGGACTAAAATGATCATAGATTCTAATGTCGATGCATATTACTTTTTGATCGAAGGCCTAATACGTATACATTTATTCAGCTTCACAGATTGCATATTAGAATGATTATAGATTGTAATGTGTACGTCTTATCCCACTAGCTAGTTAAGAGCATTACTCATTGTTCTTCCCTCCCTGCCCTCCCGGTTTTAAACCACACAGCTTTTTCCCTTCTTAAGTACAGCTAACGCTGGATTTATTAGGCTTAAGGGATAGCCTACACATCTTCCTCAAAGGGGATCAGACATTAAGTGTAGATCAAAAGAATAAGGTATTAAAAACAGAACAATGCTTATTCTTATTCCCCTATGCATGTTACTGCAGGGATTGTGCACAGACTAATTTAAATGGCCCTTGGTTTCAAATTATATTAGCGCACAACAATAATTCTCATGGCCAGAGGGGGTTATTTTAAATGATTACTCCCAGGCTTTAATTGCATTAATTTTGAGCCAGTGTACGAGTTGCTTTGTTTTGATACAACACAACAAAGTTGTTATAATCATGCATCTTCTTAAGATGACAAAGATTTGTGGATAATCTAAATATATATATATATTTATATATATATTTATATCTGAGCCAAAATGCCCTGGAAGTATTTCTTCTCCATTTCTCCCGTTTTTTCCATTTATTTTTTCCCCTGTTGTGGAAAGCGAGCAGAGGAGGCGTAGATAAATTTGAAGCGCCGGCTCACAGCAGCGTGCTCTTGTCTTTTCAGAGATATGAAACAGTGACACAGCTTCGGGGAAAGTGCAGGACTGCTCGGCTGGATTTGTAACACTCAGATGCACAAAGCACAACCGGTGACCTGCTACTAGTCATGCTGGCTCCGATATCAAACATTTCTAGTGTGCTGCAACTGGAGCAGATGTTTTAGTATTTATTATTTTTTTTGGTTAGACAGATTCAGGGGGGTAAAAAAATGTGAAAAATGGCTCTGCCAGTAACATTTTGTTATGTTATAAATCTTTTTTTCCCCCCTTCATTCTTCACCCAAGCAGAAAAACCTCAGACACACAGTATGAAAGAAAAGATGTATCCGTCAGAATATATATGGAATAAAGTACAACTTTACCCCAAAACCACCTACCCACCCATACATGCCCCTCCACCGGCACTACCCCCTCACACCCCCCTACCCACCCCTCCTCTATTGCAACTCCCACCCTCCACACCCGATAGAGCACCCGTTGCTAAGCGACAGAGGGAGAGATGGATCGAGGAGACATAGTCGATCAATTCTACAGAGAGAGGGAGGAGAGAGAGAGAGAGAGAGAAGGTTAAAGAAAGAGGGAGAGGAGAGGAGGACAGAATGCAGAGTGATTGCGGTCGTATTTAGGCTCGGGTTCTGGCTGAAGACACCCTTTCCAAACATCTATCTTTGTTAACTGTATCGTGCCTCCGAAAATAAATCCATCTCTGCAGCTGTCCACCCTTCCATCTTTGTCCGAGTGCTTCACTTTAATACTTTTATCACTACAAATTACACTCTGCACGAGCAGCCCTGTGTTTAATATTCCCTCGCTCAAAAGAGAGTTAATTGTATATTGCATGCACTCTTTCTCTCCGGCTCTGTGCCTCTCTCTCCATTTGTCACTGCTACACACACACACACACACATGCAGATGCCTGGCAATACTACATGCCTGTGTGTGTGTGTGCAGAGCCGGGTGTTGAGCGTATCGACTGAGTATCGATCCCACCACTCACCTCCCTGCAGTCAGCTCTTGTCCTACATAGCATGCCCTGTCTGATTTCTCCCTTAATGGCTTTTATCCAGCTCCAATCTTTATTTAAACTGAAAAGTAGGAATTAGCATCCACTCCTATCCTGCTCTCTCTTACCTTTTCTTTTCACTGTCATCTAGGACTGAGTATCGGCTAGTATCGGAGCATTGACCCTTCACACTTCCTCCCCTGGCTATGATTGCTTTCCCACTCAGAAGCGTGCAGTACACTATATTACTTGCATGCCTCCTAGTTCCTTACTGTGTGGACTACTTTATATGTGTCATAAAGCCATGAGATGCTCCAACAAACTATAATCTATGTTACAGGTTAATCTAATGAATGAATAAAAATATTAAAGTGTGGTTAAATTTAGTCTGGAGGCTGGGAGCAGCCATATTAGGCTGTTTCTTTCTTGAAAAATAACTAAACTGGTCCTTATTATTTTTCTGTCAGTCTCTAATTGATTAAAGGATAGGTTCACCCTTTTTCAGATCTATTTTGAAACAATAGCCACATGCCCATAGGTTTGGTGAAAGAGTAATTGGTGGCTGTAAATATCTCTCCTGTCCATACTGGACGTGGAGAAATTCCTTCCCACAGAGATTTAATTGTAAGTAATGGGAAGAAAGTCCCCTATCCGGAAAAAAATAATAATAATCAAAACGAACACAAGGCATCAGCATCTTAATAGTTTTTAGATACAGACTAAATAAAATATATTCCTTGCACATGTATACAAGTACTGCTTAACGTACACGTAAGGAACGTGAATCTATACTTTAATCGATGGATATAAAGCTCTAACTGTATTTACACTACGTCTGAGCTATATGTCTTTAATCAGTAATAAAAGGGGGCCGATGAGACAGCTGAGGTTATTCGGGATGTTTATATCCCCACCTTGCATTGTCACGCCGCCGCACGTCTGGAATGAGCCTTGTTCATTCACCACTGAATACTCTTCATATCGATGGTCTTTCCTTGTTGTGATCAGTCAGCCACAGCCCGGGGAGGAACCCTCCGCACGCCGTCATCCCTTTCGATTTGATTTGATTTGTTGCTCATAGAGGGACGCGATGGGAGAGACTCTTATCTTGGCCGAGCAGAAACAAGCCGTACCAAATAAGACACATCGGACTATCTGTGCTGGCACACACAATGGGGATTAATTGATCCCCTAATACCACAGATAAATCAATTCCTGCCCCCCCCCCCCCCCCCCCCCCCCCCCCCCCCCCCCCCCCCCCCCCCCCACTCCTGAGCTCTCTGGCCAATTGGACGGCCCCGCCGTTTGATCAACAGAACATCTCTGGCCAATAGGAGGAGGGATGGACGCTGACTGACAGGGGTGAGCCTGAAAAGAGGTTAGGGAGAGGGAGTCCATCAGAAAGCCATTGGTAGCAGGAGTGAGTGTTGTAGTCGGAGTCTATGGAAATCCACAGAGAGCACAAACACGTAGCGCTGGAATAAAGGTGCATTAGAAGGTATTAATAGCATCACTGTTGGTGCAGGATAAATCTGATTCAGGTTAGACGTGACAAATAGAACGACACAAAACTTCTAATTAAACGCAGGACATCAGGATATCAGAACTAAACCTTAGGTGTTTTGAATGTTTTGATTCTCCATTTTTAATTTCCCTTAAATTCAAACAAACAAAACAAAACAAACCATATAAACAGGTTTTTATACACCTGAGACCTAGCTTCATGTCTGGTCACGGCATCAGCCATTTTCTCACCGTTGCCCCATCTTATCTCCACCTGCGCTTGATCCATCTCCATTAGACACTCTCTTACGCCGCCCCGCCATCATTCTCACTCTTTCACCTATTCTGTGTGTCCCACCCAATCTCTCTCCTATCAGCACCTCGCCGTTTCTGTCTTTCCCACAATACTGTTTTCCTCACACGGCTCATATAATAACAGGCTAAAAATATGCCTTCTGTTTTTTTTTCTTCTTTCCAGTATTGATTTTGCCTGTAGCATTGTCTATGGAGGGAGGGAGGGAGGGAGGGAGAGAGAGAGAGGGTGGGGGAGAGTATAGAAGTAGAAACAACTGGAAAAAGAATTACTTTCTGCATATGTGGTAACGCTATCACCTTTCCCCTATTACTTAAGTGCAGAACCATGCCGCTACCCCTGTGCAATACCTTTCAATTAATAAGCTAACTGCATTTACTGAGGCGCTCTCTCTCTGTCTCTCTCTCAGCCTGTCTCACCACTCAGCATCCAGCATCACAGAGCGCTGAAGCACTCACACACATTTAATAACAACCCACTGAAATTAGAGAAACCTTACCATTGCAAATACGTTCCAGATCAGCTTTTCAGGGAAAACGCTTGGCTCTTTTGGCACCAGTGTGTAATGGGAATGGAGAGAGTTGATCAATAGGCTATTGATCGTAGCCGGCCAGAGTCTGGGGAATTGAGAGTGAGAATAGAGGGGAGTTGGGGATGGGGGGTTGGCTCCAGGTTGAATTTTTAAAATGCTCTATTTCAGAGATGACAAATAGTCTATTTGAAAAGAGGGGAAACAAAGGCAGGTGGGAGAGCGTGGTGGAGAGAGTCTCTGCCGGAGCTGTGTTCACCGAGCGGAGAGCGGAGAGCGGAGAGTGGAGACCTCCCCGTCTCCCACAAGTTACAGGGTTTTAGATGAGAACTGCTGAACTGCAAAGACAAAGGGAGCAGGGACCTTTCCGGCTACACTAGTGTGTGTGTGTGTGCTATTATACACCAAATCCTGCACTGTGCATAGATGCATCATTTACACCATCACCCTGCATCTGATATTACATTTAACCTCAACATATCTGAGCTCCAGCGACATCTGAACACCTACATCTGGATTTTTACAGCACGCGCCTCGTGTCCTGAACGTTTGCCAATATCGGCTTTTAAAAGGGAACCATATCCAGTCCCCGAGTTTACATTCAGAGTCACCCACATAAACCTCGGATGTAAAACTATAATCTGCAAGTGCAAACTGCCGCGCTGAAATATGATTTAACCTCCCCCCGGCTGGAGGATCAACTGGGCAGTGATGGAGCCCTCTAACCCACAGAGGGGCTCTATATTGCCATTTTATTCCAGGCTGAAGCCACTAAAGGGAGTAAACGCCATTTGTAATCTACGGAATGTAAATCCTGAAACCTTCCTGCAAAAGATTGTTTGTGTGTGTTCCTGAATCATACGTCTGCTTTTTCTTTACAACACACACTTGATTTGTCGCAATTTGACCAAATAGTGTGAACATAGTATGTGTGTGAATCCTTTTTTTTTAAATTATGTGGATGAGCATGGCGGCGCACTGGGTTGTAGGCGTAAACTGTCCTTCATGTGACTGTGGGGGTTGTTGTTTTCCTCCCACAGTCCAAAGACAGGCAGACTGAGATTAGATCAGATGAGTGTGAGAGAAAATACCATTTCAAAATGAGAAACGGTTGTTTGTCTGTCTGTGAGCCACAGTGACCTGGTGACCTGCCCATGCTGTACAGCACAGCGCTTCTTGCGTCATGTGATTCTGATTCCTCGATCAACCTCGACAAGGTTTGGATCGTTTAGAAGCATCTGATACATCTACATGTATCAGTGGTTCAAACAAAAAAAACGTTTTTCTTTTTATACATTATTTTACACGTTATATCCCCGTCTCCCAAATCTGACGTAAACTCACAGGAACCTCCAGCAGCACAGTTTATATACTACACACACACATACAGGCTTGTAAACATGGGGGGAAACAAGCTGGAATCTTTACTACTTCTGAAGGCTTCCCAACTCAACTGCGGCCAATGGGAAGCAGTTAGAGCACTGGCCTGTAAACACCCCTGAGAGGAGGAACCTATACCTCAGTAAAAATTCAGCTGTAAATAATGTATTGAATGCAAAGTTAAGGTCCACGGGGAGATATAGATAGGCTCATTACTCTTTTAGTTTGCTGCTCTTTTAGCTGCTCCACATAGCTCTCACGAATCGACTCCAGACGCTCCCTCTCTGTTTTGATTTAAAGATGCTTTTACCTGCGGATATTGTTATGGATAAAGGCATTGTGTGTGTTTTTTTGTTGTTGTTGTTGTTGTTGTTGTTTTTCCCCGCTACACATCGCCCTGAGGTTTGAAGGCCGTTAACTCATGCACCCACCCACATGCTCTGTGCCCTGCGTTTGTATGCGTTTGTGCACGTGTGAGCGTGTGTTGTGAGTGTGTGTTATCTGTGCCGGTAGTTGAGGCGAGTGTGCGGCCTGTCTGCGCGCCGGCTGTCCGGGATGCATTGATCTCGAAGCAGGATGTCAAACATTTTAACGCCGATCCCGTCCTTGTTATTGCCTGGAACAGCCGGGTTGTTAATGCATTAAAAATCGTTTGCCCCTACCTTTCTAAACTTATCTCGCCCTACTGCCCTGAGCAACACAAGAATACCCCTCCATCGTAACATGCACACATCTCCCGCCCCTCCTCCCTCCACCCCCTGTTTTTAACCCATGTCCTTCCATCCTCTGTCTCAATCAATCTTTACGACACCCGGTTGCATCTCTCTAATGTTTCCGGACTTGACCGTATCCCCGTTCAAAAATTCTTAATTAAGCCTGTTCTGTATGTTTACTGTTGGGCAAATTACAATCTGACAGGGCTAATAAAACAACACTGGCGAGAGAGGGCCGAGAGGAGCCTGTGCTATGACCCTTACCTCTCTTTCGCCTATCTCTATCTCCACCTCACCTTATCTCCCTCCATCCCCACCTCTTCATATCTCCCTATTTTCTACCTCACAGGGTTTTCGAGGTGGAGAGGGAGGGGACGGGAGAGGGAAGCAGTGGTTTGGCACCAGTTGGTCCCAGTCTCACATCCATCGCTGTAAACGTGGCCGTTTGTTTTAAATACTCACGTGTCATTACCACGCCATATCTCGCCAACACCGTTCATCCTACTTGCTTCTCATCTCTGATCATTAAGATTCATGAACCCGCCTGCCTGCACGTCAACTCGTACAGATACGAGTCATACATCTGCCTTCACATCAGCATTTCTCTTCATTTGGGTATTGACTTGGCAGCGTTTTCACATTCTGCAATCTATATCCCACACAGTGTGCGCATTATATCTCTATTTCTGTTTTCTGTTTTGTCCGGTCACCCGAGAACTGTCGCTGGTTTGATGCTAAAGCATGATGCACAGAGAGAGGCCATGTCAGCTGAGTCCTGGGGGAAAAAAAAAAAAAAAAAAAAAAAAAAAAATATATATATATATATATATATATATATATATATATACACACATATATATACATATATATAAAATCTCAGCCATGCACATACTATTTCATTAACAGTATCGTCCACATTCAGAGGAGCTGCTGTCTATATATAAAGATCTGTGGTGCAAACCCCAGCTACACTGTGCCCAAAGTGATTCCAGAAACAAGACGCTCTTGATCTGCAAAATGAATGTAATACATCTACAGACATATTGATAGGTGGTGCATGGCAGAGGCTGTTACGGGGGATATTACCACGGAGGTGGAGGATGTGGGTGTGGGGCAGGAGCACTGTGTACCTTTGTAAACACTACAAATTAAAATCTGTTCATCTCCATTATGTGGGGCCGACAACAGGCTTCAGAACCTTGAGCACATTTGGAAAAAAAACAAAAGTATCTCACATGGCTGGAATGAGGAGAAGAGGGGGAAAAGATGCAGTTCTCTCATAAATCAACCTGACTGTCATAAAATCAAACCGAGCCAAGAGAACTCAACAGTGGTCTCCTTTACTCCATCACAATCAGACCTACACTGCAAAAAAATGTTGGTCTGAATAATAAGAAATAAGCACTAAATCTGAGGCTAATCTACTTAAAGCTGTAGTGAAATGGTGTGTTCATGCAGCAAAGTACATTTGACTTGATAAGAAATTAGATGTTCAGTACGTAGTTTAAGATTTTTATCCGTAAAATGAAGGACTAAAAATAAATAAATACCCTTTTAAAACAAGGCAAATTATTTATGAGGTCTAAAAAATAAGATTTGAAATCTTGGCAAGCCCCAGATAATTTGTGTCATTAAAGAAAATAAATGGATATTTATACCTGTGATAAGAAAAGACCTTTTCTAATCCAGTGTACGTTTCTAGTTTTTTGCTTTTACACAGAAAACCAGGATGATATATTGTTTGGTATTGGTTGTGTTGATGGTTGATGGTCACATAGAGTCGGAACAACGCAGGGATTTTCGTGCGAGTGCTTGCTAGTGCCAGCGTGCGGCGGTGTGCGTTCTGCTTCCTGTATGTTTCCCTACACCACCTGACAGGTGCAAAGCCCTGTGGGACGCCGCTGCTGTATCTTACACTTGGCTGAACGTATATACAGCAGATCAGAGGTGTAACAAATCCATTCCTGACCAGCAGAACCTCTCAGAGCGTCTCTGTGCCTGTGAACAACACGTCTTCAGGTTTCCACACCTCCGGGCTGATGTGTCTGGCGCACAGATACACACACATGACATGTAGCCTCGTATGGACGTGACCGGTAGTCGCAGAGACGGCATCCCTGCGTGTGTGTACGCGTATGTGTGTGTGTTTGCAGTTGCACGTGTGTTGCTGTGTGAAACGTATGTGTCTCAATGGCGTCTTTAGAGTGGTTAATCAGAGGAGAGGTTGAGGAGGGTGTCAGAGTGTCAGGCTGGCGCTGGTGAAGAGTCCTCAAGTCCTCTCTCTTTCTGCGTTGACACCTCTTAACCTCAGTCTATCATCTCTCACACTCACACACTCCACTTCTATTGACACTCACTACCCTGCAGCTCTCCAAAGACCTGAGGAGAATCCACTACAGTGACTGCCGGTGCAGGGGGAGCCTCGGAGCCTGCTGAGAAGAAAGGATTATATAATGTGTCGACATGCGGAACAAGAGGCAATCAGCCTCAGCGGTTGTTTTGGTTCTTTTCCTGTCAGTTCTGGATGGACGGGTGAAAGGGAAAAAAAAAAACTCGAGATCCGACAATAAATCAACAAAGTGAATCTATCCGTCGGCCACTCACATCCACACACGCATCAATTTGTAAATGAATCTCTTTGTCTCCTCACACCAGGAAGTGTACTGGATATGTGTCCACCACTGTCACTGGCTAGTGTAAGTGGGGTCAGGAGCCCGGGGTCAACCAAGAGGAGGTCAGAGGTCACAGAGCAGTGGGTCTTGTTAAAATGCCTTTTAGCCTCCTTCAGGGATATTATGTAATGGCTCTGGGAATAGGTTCTAGGTCGACTGTTCTGTGGTGGTGAAGGGGTGATATATGTGTTCTGCTTTCTGCTTTATGTATATTCATTACCATTTTTTTAAAAAGCAGGATGCAAAGGAAGTGCTGGGGGGGTGGGGGTCGAGAGGGGTCACATGTAAGAGGTCACGTTTATGTGTTTTCCTAACGTATCCGTGTTTTGCAGGATGCATCTTCCAGGAAGCGATCGTCCTCCCGGACACCTCCGAGGGATCTCAGGTTATGTGTGCAACACAAAAGCTGTTTTCTCTGTGTTGCAAATTCAGATCTTCAAAAGCCACCGCTGCAGCACAGGCTTACCAGCGAGAGGCGAGGGGGGAAAAAAATGGCTTGTGTTGATCAATATATCGGAGCCATTTGAATATCAATACAACGAACACCCTGTCCTCAATCTTAATTTTTAATATGGTGATATTACCTGTATTAATTTTCATAAGTTTCCTTCAATAACCTTGGAATATGAGTGATGGCGGCCCATTTTTGCAGCGCCGACATGCATCTCCCTCCTCTGTGATGTCATTGATCACTCTCCCCCCTCGCTTTGTCCTCCAGTCTCGCCCTCTTTTTACTTCCTCTCACACCATCGTACTGTAAAATTCACCCCGATTCCCCGCTTCAGCAATCTAACTGTGCGCACTACCTTTTATCAGTCCAGAACTGTTAAATTAATAAATTGCTATTGACGAGCTATCAGCCGGGCGGATAAATTATTTGGGAGCAGAAGGCTCAGGTCACGTGACTTTTAGTGCCCACGATCCTGTAATTATTCCCCACGAGGAGAACGGTGGTGCGGTGCATTGCCCATCCCCCTCTTGAAACGAACAAACACACACACACACACACACACAGTCCATGTGAAGAACTATAAATATCCTCATGTACATTGAATTGCAGGGGTCATGGGAATACTAATGATCATTACTGCTATCATAACCATCATGATACAGGATGTTCGCCTGTATCAAGCATTTTATCATCACACACAGGTTTGCACAGGTGGAGAAAGTGTAGCAACACTGAATGCAAATGATGCATTATACAATATAAATTGCGCCTGGTATTGCCATGAGCGCAGAGTGGGCTACCTGCTGCAGCGCAACGCCGTGGGCTGGAGCTCCTGCAGCTGATGATCTTTACCCTGTAACTCATGCAAATGAGAGGTGCAAACTGGGAGGGAGGTGAGAGCTGCAGATGAAGTAGGCAGCGAGCACGTCAGAGTGCCAATCATGGAAGTGCTCTTGTTGCCCTCCGGCCATCGCTGACCTCTTGACCCTGGCCATGGCCTAAATGTCAGAGGTCACCATACAGGGTCAGTGGGGATCACTGCAAGGCCCTGGCTGGATCACCATGGCAACACTGCTCAATATAGGAGGAGAAGTAGGGGGTGTTTTTGCATTCTGTATGCTGAAATCACACACACACACACACACACACACACACAGCAGGTTTAGCATCACATCTGTGCTAAGCATCAGTGGGAGTCAACTGCCCCCAGTTGTTTTCCAGTAAAGCAGCACACAGCTGCGCACAAACAGCAACAGCATGGACATATTTTAACACATAAGATGGCTGCACAGTCATTTTTTTTTTTTGTATTAAAGGGCCAAAATGTCACTGGGGGGAAAAAAAGAAAGTATCTTGTAAAAAAATAAAAATATATGAAAAAAATAAAAGTTGTATTTTCCTCTGACAGGAGAGGACATAAACGCGTCAGCGAGCAGCCCAAAGTGATTATGGGTAAACTCCAATCAAATAATTATCATATCAAACCCACATGAAATGCATCAGCGCTATTCCCCACTGGGCGTATTCGCTTGCACCTTGCGCCATCTAGTGGCGGGATCGGATCTTTTCCTCCTCAGCACGGCGAAAGAGGAGGAGAAGAAAAAAAAAACCAACAACAAAAAAAAACAAAACACTGGTCTGCTCTTGTCTCCAGGGGGCAGCGGTCGATGCTTCGTCCTACCATATGTCTGATCGCAGCTGCCAATCAACAGGTCAACGCGACCCCGGGGAGGCAGACTCTGGTGGGGAGAGATCAAACAGCGGACCTCGGGGATGACAGATGCAGATGGAGAAAAAAAAAAGGCAATAAAACATTGCTTCAAAGATGGTAACGGTGCACTGGGAGGCAAATTATTGTTAACAGTAATCTGCAGAATAGCGCCTCGCATTCTGATCGATTGACTATTATGGGGCCTTTGAAGCAGAGGTAACGCCAGACTATTGTTCGTGGTGGGACACGACCAGAAAATAGCAGCTGTTTTTTTTTTTTTTTTGGGTTCAACTATAGGCTTCCTCAAACACCGCTTACCTCTGTGCAATCATGCTTTCTAATAGACTCGCAATTTGGGCTCCTCCAGGCGTCGGGGGCCCATTAAGAGTGATTCATGCAGGCGCGCCACGAGGCCACGTCAGAGACCGAGGCAAAGAATGAGGAGGATGACGTCGAGTGAATAGGAAATAATCCGTTTTTTGAATTTCACAAGCTTGCCAATTGACGTCCGAGTTAGATTTTTATATGAGGTGCCCATTTTGTCCAAACGGTGTGTTGTCTTAGTCTTTGTGAAAAAAGTGTGAAACACACAAATAAAGATCTCAAATCAAATTCAATTAAAATGAGAAAAGTAACGAGGGAAAACAATGAGGTAAAGCCTGAAACCTACATCACTAGAAAAACAACAACAACAACAACAACAGTTAACTGGTAAATGATGCCTTTTAATGGTATAGAAAATTATGATTATTTATAAATATAAAATATAGGCTGCATCTGATAATGAGTTTACGTGACGTCAGCTCAGATATAATTTTTTTTTTAAATTAAAAATGTGTGTGTTTTCTGTGGATGTTAAATCTGATGTTGTAATCCTTGCAGTGAAGGTCTGTGTCTGAGATCAGGACTGGAACTGCAGCTATAACCAGCATCATGACTGAATGAATTTCATGTAGCGATGAAACCTGAACGTTTTTTCTATAGCATGCGTCGTTTTCCCCTTTCTGCTGTTGTCATGAAATATTCTGCACACGACAGAGGCTGCAAGCTAAAAACCTGCATTGGATTCCTGTGTATCCCTTCGATCTTGAAGCATTGTATGGGTTCGGGGGCTTCATCCTGTGTTGTGTGGCCTGTTGTATGTTGAGCCTATAGTCAAATCAATGAGATACATGTAAGCTGAAGGGGATCCGCTTCGGAATGTTGCTGTAAATGTGTTGTATTATAACACGGCCATAATGTTTCATCGCCATCTCAGCAGGGCTGATCTTCTTACCTCACTCTCTGCTAATCAGGGACAAATCTTCGTTCCTTAATCTATGCCCCCACCCCATCTCATTAGATTAACAAAATGACATGCACATCCGCTATGAACACACACAAACACACACACACAGAGCGTACATGACCTCAATCTCACTCCCGTAGAAAGGTAGTTGTATTACACATTTGTGAGATTTCTTTTGAACATCTTATTTGCAGGATTGAACTTTTTTTTGCGCGTGTGTTAAAAATATAATCAAAATGTTCTAATTAGTCACACACTTGTATCTGCAAGGGTCGAATGTGTGTGAACTGAACTGCTTGTGTGTGTGTGTGTGTGTGTGTGTGTGCAGCAAACATATGCATCCAAATTAAAGCCTTAAAGCTGTTGAATAGAAGAGGATTTGATGCAGAGAACAATTCATGGGAATTAAGCAAATTAGGTCTCCAATTAGCCGCTGACATTGAATAGGGAGATTTGGTGAACAAAAATTAATTAGTTGGATTTGTCATCGTTCTAATGAACATTGCTAGAAAAAAGTTCTGCCAATCACCCTCTCTCCCTCTCATCAGCTTTGTCCCTCTGACATATTGTTTGTCTCGTCCGAATCTAATTTCATGTCAACCACTGCCTTAATCAAATATTCAATCATTTGCAAATATGAAGCCCACATGACCCGAGACAAACAAACTTCCGAAACGTCAATGTATGACCTAATCCTCTTTGGCTGGAGCACGGCGGATGTAAATGCCAACCTTTACAAGTCAGAGAGGAATTTCACTATTGATGCGAGAGTCGGACAGACTGGATTCCTCCGGCATTATTTTTGGCGACATCTTAAAACCAGATCGTTCCAGTCATTTCTAAAGCGTCTATTTATGATATGTACTATGTTGATCATTGTTTATGTTACTTCATCCATCTTTTTTTTCTTTTTTTTTTGCCATGAGTGGTCTAAGTATGCAGTCAGCTGCAAAGCAAACCACCCACCTCTCTCTACAATCCATCATCTCCCACCCTCTCTCTGCCTCCTTCCCTTTCCTCTGCTTCCTTCATCCCTGACCTCCTGGTGGTCCCCCTGTTTCTGTGGCAGCGGCTGCAGATTACACTGCATGATAAGCTTCCTATTTCTTGAAACTATTTGGGATTGCACAGATTATCCTTCGGAGTCGGCTTTGGGAAACCTGATTTTAGTCTATTAAGGCAGAAGAGTCTGCATCCTAACAGCTTTGACTAATTAGCATCTAACGCTGGGTGGTATTTTAGCACTGGGCTCACTTTTAGTACTATCTGCATGAGCAGGCATGCATTCACACACACAGACACACACACACACACACACACACACACACACACACACACACACAAACAAACAAGCAAACTATATCTGAGGCAACTAAAAAATGTTTTAAAAATTGACATTTAATCAGACAATCGTTGTATTTCTGTCATTTTTATAATCACTCCGTATCTGTTTTTAATTTTATTTAACAGTGAATGTCCTATAATAACTTTAACCATACAACGTTACAAAGTTATGATTCAGACTCATATTGCAAATACATCAAAACATCCCATCTCTTAGGGGACAGAGGCTTGAAGGCTCGGGTGGAGCCCCACTTGTGGCTGCAGACGGGACCAGGACCAGTAGAGTCTGGGTGCTGAACAAGACAGAGAGACTGCTGGCGCCTGACGGCACCACCAACAGGTTGTTTTGTGGGGGTGGGTGAAGGCAGAGTGGCAAGGGAAGCTCAGGGAGGAGAGGAGAAGCTGTCCCGCCACCCTTCGTACCCGTCGCCGCGCTCTTCGGCAGTGATAGTCACCATTAGCAAAGTCTTGATAGTTTGATGGGTGAATTGCCCAGAAGTGGCCTTTACCGTTGTCACTGCGACCTGCTTTGACGAAGCAGTCGTTCAGAGACAAGTTGTGACGAACGCTGTTCCTCCAGTTTTTATCCTGCAGGAGCAATAAAATAAACATTGTTATAGACCAAAGAAGAACCTGAAGGAAAGTAAACACTGGGTGGCCCTATTTACAAATGAACATAGGTGGCTATTAAATATCAGTGATCCTCCTCAGCACGTCACATTGTCCTGTTGTTGGCAGGATGTGCGATAACGAGTCGATGCTATACTACTACGTCCAATCTGTTGTTGCACCCAATAAAGACAGAAGCAGCAACTTAGCTACAGGATTACTTTATTTGTGATTTTGTCAACAAGAAGATCATCTCGAGTCCCTGTGAGCACCTAATTGCCTTATCACTCAGACAGATCACCTGTGCCAAGTAGGTTGCTCCACTGGAAAATGGCTGTGTGGTAAGTAGAAACACACGAGAACACTACGGTGAACGTACCTTACTCTTGAAGTAAGGGTAGTGGTCCATGATCCACTGGTAGATGTCACAAAGCAGCAGTTTCTTCTGCTCGGATGCCAGGATCGCCTTGGAGATGAGTGCGATGTAGGACTGGTTGGGTTTGCTCACAGACTTTGATGGATTGCTGCTTACAGACGTGGTGGTCGTCACTTCTTTCTCCTCCGTCTCTTCTTTAACTTTCCCTTCTTCAGCATCTACCTCTGACCTCTGTGTCTGCTTCTCCTGTATCTCAGCGCGAATCCCCACGTCTCCAGGTTTAGGATTCTGATGATTTAGCATGTTGTTCTCTGTCTGCCCGGCCGAACGACTTCCTGGCGCTTCTTCTTTAGAACCTTTGACTCCGTTATTGAACAGAAGGTAGTCAATAGTGAAGCTCAGTCCCAGCATTTCTCTGACGCTGGCGTGGCTGCTTCTGTCCTCCATCGCCATTTCCGAGTCAAGTTATCTCCGACTTATCCCAGAGGTGTAATTTGTAGTAAGTGGAAAGTGTTTTCTCTCCAGTGTCCTCTAGGATTTGTCGGAGTTTCACAGCATGAGTACACGCGGCCAAAATCAAGCCGAAGTCTTCCTGTTGACCGGATCACAGATAAAGATGAGCCTCTCAACTCTGGGTAACCCCCGTGCACAACCCCGAGCGACACGCTCTCAATCTGTGGAACTGACGTCAGACCAGATACGACCACGCTGTTTGCTAATAAGGTTTGGTTAAAAGTTGTCACCTATCTGATAAATCTAAACCTCCGTCATAACATCCAACGGCCAAATGCTCCTGAATCAAAGAGCTGTGCTTCGCAGTTGTGAAGGTGACACTACATATATATATATATATATATATACATATATATATATATATGTGAATTTATCCCTCACAGAAAGGGGTCGAAGCGGCACAGGGGAGGTCCAGGTGGGGGGTCTCGATTGAAGCGGATTATTTTTATTAACCTAAGCAAATCTTTGTAATTACGGGAGATTAAACACTCAAGGTTTAGCCGAGGATGGATGTTACTGAATCAAACGCCTTTGAGATGCCAGTGTTATCCTGTTAAAGTTGTTTTGGCCATGGGGACGCTGTTCTTAGGCTTGTTATGGCAGTATCATAGTAACTGTGCTGTATCCGGTTGGCTCTGCTTTGCTCTGGCAGCTTTACAGTGGTCAGGCCAAATCAGGGGCTGTATTGCCCTCTTCTGTTTAAATAATGGAACATAAATGAAATGCACAACATAGTACACTATACTAATTTACACTGGCAATGTTTTGTATTGAAAATTTGAATACTTTATATCTACATGTGTATCTTCAATTTTAAAAAATGAGCCAATATAATTTATAAGAATATGGAAAAAAAAGAAGACTGCACGGTCCAGGTTTTACAGAGCCGTGATATGAGTCTTACTGTGTGAGATCTTTACAGCCAACTGAATTTATATCATCATGTATATTTATCTTTATTAAAAAAAAACAAAATATACAAGGAAATAATCAATCCTCTCAACCACCATAGACTTTTATTGTCTTTACAAAATAAAATGCAACAGACTAAAATAGTGCAAAGACAGAACAAATAAAATACTAAATATACAGATGGAAAATACAGTAGAAAAAAATAGTGCAGACCTGTGACTCCTAGCAATATATTAACATAACTGTAAGAACGAGTTAATTTGCACATCACCATTTATTGCACTTTGTGTATTACACATTGGTTACTGACTGAACGGCAAATGATGTAAAGCATAGTGAATAAACCAGCTGTCCTTTTGGATTGCAGCCTACAGCATTGTATTTATTGACGTTTCACGTCCAAAGTAAAGCCAAAACAAAACACACCATGTTATTACATGATACTGCAATTCCTTCTATTGATTTTTGTTTCCATGAGGCTATTCTTTGCCACATACAAGGAGCTTTGGAAAACCTGGGCCGGATCAACGGAGCGAGTGTGAATGTGCCCTGCAAACACTTGTTTACCTCACATTAAAGACGTGGCACACTGCGGCTTTTGTCTTTCAGACGTGGTAATGTCCCGTCTGTACTTTGACGTGTACGCGGATATTGTCGAATATTATTTCTGATTAAATGATGAACAGGCCCTAGACAAAGCATGAACTCCATGGCTAACGGCTGGACACAAAACCCGAAACGGAATATTTTGCTCGGAGGGGACTTGCCGGCACCATGCGACCGGATCCACTTGACACCCCATGCTTTACATACACGTTGAGTATTAACAGTTTTTAAGGCACGCGTTCAAAACACTTCAATACTATTAAACCGAAACATCATAGATGTCAAACCCTTTCCGCACGTGGGGTCATCAACATACGCTGAGGCCTGTTTTTGAAACGAGACCTGTCTCTTAGTGTTTTTAAAAAGTTGTACTGTAACTTTAAAAAACGGTTGTTCCGCCCGTTTTGTATGCGGTTATCCGGGTTCTGATCAAAGCCGCCCCGTGATTGGCGTAGACGGTGCGTCCGTCAAAACGTGCTCTGCGTTTCATTGGTGAAAGACTAGCCGTCGTCTCTGACTCTCGCGGTACTGCTGCTCGAAGATGGCGGCCGAACTGGTGGAAGCGATGGTAAGTAGAGCCTGGCTAGTTTTTGGTTTTATGAGGAATGGGTTCGGGTATGTGGCCTGGAGTTCAGCCCGGCTGTGGAGAAGCCCTGTGCTTTGTGTGACAGTATTCAAGACTTTGTATTTGTAC
This sequence comes from Trinectes maculatus, assembly GCA_016785345.1. Classification (NCBI taxonomy): domain Eukaryota; kingdom Metazoa; phylum Chordata; class Actinopteri; order Pleuronectiformes; family Achiridae; genus Trinectes; species Trinectes maculatus. Next base: position 473,853 of record JAFBJQ010000414.1, on the reverse strand, counting down.
TTCCTGGCCTATTACATTCACGACGAAACGAATTAGCCTCCGCTGCTAACTTAGCTAGCCTGCTAAGGCTGTGTTCACCAGGAGAATACGTTGGGTCGGTTAGCATCACGCTGCCTCTAAAGGAAGACATCGGAATGAATGATGAAAGCGTACAAGCATTTGGTTGTTTACTGCCATTGTGCTTACAGTCGTCTTAGTATCTGACGCCATTTGTCTTACAGTCGTGTTTGTGTCTGTAGTTAGCCGGTTCGATTATGTAGCTGTGCACCTGTCAAAATGTCGAGTTGCCATGATTGAACACCGACAGCCTAGTCTCAAGAGAGGCTAGTCAGTGGACGGCTGAGGCTTTATCGATGAATTTCAATCGAACATTACTGTTTTTGTGACGTTTATTTACGCGGCTACATCATCAAATACTCAGTGTGTGGCCACCTTATTGTTTAGATTTGATGTGGGCGTATTGCTGCCCCATAAACCATGCTGTTATTCCCAATAACAACAACATTAGGTTTAGTGCCCTGGTGTAGTGGGGGTGAGTGAAGTCGAGACCCCTTATGGCAAATACATGAAACAATGTGGCAATAAATGTAGCATTGCACTTGGATTTCATTCAGCACATTCAAAAACTAAAACTGCAGAAGAAGAAAGCTTTGTTTGTCATTGTCACAGTACAGTGCTTGTTATATTGTAAGCGATAGTTAAGTTTGTTGATCTCTCAGCTTGGTTGATTTTGCTGGATGGTTGGGTTGCCATGGATGCAGACAGGTTGACAGGTTTGCCAGTGTAAAGGCGGTTCTACCTAATTTGACTGTAAACATATTTTGGTAAATATTGTGTCAAAGAAACTGAACCCTCCTCCTGTTAGATAAAGGTTCCAAATATACTGTTTGCTGCATAGTTCTGGTGGAGTCACATTTTTTCTTTATGTTTAAATGTATGTTTAAATCCTTCCCAGATGCCTGTGGCTTTTCCCTTCATTGTTTTTTTTTTTATCTTGAACATCCTTCAGTTTTATATCTCAACTCTCATCTTTTCGTCCTTGTAGAACATGGTAAAAAGTTTCCGGGTCTCAGACCTGCAGACGCTGCTGGCCTCAATGGGCCGCAGCAAAAGTGGGCTGAAGCAGGACCTGGTAGGGCGCGCACTCAGGCTGGTGCAGACCGAATACAGTCCTGAGCTTCTGAAGAACGTCAGGCAGCTCTATGAGTCGCGCTTCCCAAAAACATCTGGCTGGCTTGCAGCACGGCGTCCAGAGGGCGTCCCAGTTCCCTACGCACCACTCAGCTCCTCCCCCAATGCCACCTCTCAGGGCGCAGACTACCTCAATGGCATTTCCAAACCAATCCCAGCACCTGCAGCAGAGGTCAAACTGGTGCCGCTGCCCTTCTACCAAACCTTGGAGACACTGTTGCCACCTACAGAGCTAAGTAAGTGCAGACTATATGATATTTCTTTGTTCTTATATTTTAAATAATTCGTTTGGAGAAATGTTCTGCTGCTACTAAAATATTGTGTTTTAAATATTTGTCTTAACTTGTACACAGTTGCCCAGAACAATGAGAAACTGCAGGACAGTCAATGCATGTTTGAGTTAACACCTAACCAAGCAGACCAGATCAGAAATGCAAGGTGAGAAAGTCCCAACATGTTCTTCCAATACTGCACTGCTCGCTTCATACTAGCCTAACTTTAAAGATATGTAACTTACTGTCTGTTTCAATGTGTTATCTTGTGCTTTCTTAGTGAGCTTCGTCCGGGAATGAGATCAATCCAAGTGGTTCTTAGGTAAGTTCCCAGTAATTCCCATTGAAACTTAATACATATTTCACAATCCTGTTGTGTTGGATGTGCTGAATCTCGCAGTGCTGATCAGAGTTTCTTCTCACAGATGCAAGAAAAATACTTTTACAATGCTTGAACAAGCAGTATATTTATTTTTGCCGGTTATCATCATTTAGAATGATTGATTTCTTGAAGTACTCGGACATAAAGATACGCAGAGATAATTTTGCTTACAGGCTGACCACTTGGGAATTGACCACTTATCAAGTCTTTCTCTTGTCTTTCTTTGTTGCAGAATCTGTTACACAGACTCCATTGGTGTCCAGGAGGACCAATATCCTCCTAATATCGCTGTCAAAGTCAACCAGTCCTACTGTCATGTACCAGTGAGTTGATTTACCTACTTGACCTAAGCCACAACTTCAGAACACACGCATGACCAAAGGAGAGTGTATCTTATGTTTTTGTCAGGTGGTGTCTCTGTATGGCTCAAAAATTGATGCAGTGTTTTGCCTTATGTGACTGCAGGTTTTTAATGGTTCCCTGCCAACAGTCTTTTTCTACCGATTGACTATTTTACACATTGGTCAATTCATTTTGGTGTTTTTATGTTTGCCTGTGTTCACAGGGCTATTACCCTTCTAATAAGGCTGGCGTTGAACCTCGTCGTCCTTGTCGACCTGTAAACATCACTCCCTGGTTGCATCTCTCCACTGTCACTAACCGAGTCACTGTCACCTGGGGAAACTTTGGCAAGGTGAGAGCCTGATGCTTAACCTTAAATTCTGGTATTCTTTAGGTTTATAGTGAATTTTAAACACAGTTCGTTTCATGACTCACGCTCAGCTTTAAAGAAACTACTAAAGAAGGTTCTCACAGGCCAAGTGCTGAATTTCCTCCCTGCTAGCTTCTCAAGTGTTCCTCCCACAATCCTGATCCTGTTAAGCAGCTGGAAGACTGACACTATTACCACTGTTTACACCCTCTTCTTGAGAGCGCTTTTAAACTAGATAGCGATGAGCAATGTGAAACTTTTTTTGGGAATATGCACTTCCCATGTGTCTTAGTCAGATCTGCAATGAATATTTAATCAGTTACCAGTGAACTGCAATATTTTGAGGATCATATAAAAGGTTTTATCATTAATTCAGTTGTTCCATCGTTTTACAATGTGATTGTATTTTGCTGCAAAAAAGCCATTTATATTTGGCTTTTTTGATGCAACATTTAGCATTGTTATTATGGGTTATTTATTGTATTGATGGCCAAAAATGGCTTTTTTTTCTTCAGACCTACAAAGACGATATGTGCAATAAGTTAAAGAGTCTGACGACCAAGCTGCTCTGTCTGCTTTATGTTATATTGGTAGCTTTTTAGGATCGGCACTCACAACCTTTGAATTTTTGTTTTCAGCGGTACTCGGTGGCCGTGTATTTAGTGCGGGTCTTCACTGCTGCAGACCTTTTCAGCCAACTCAAACTCTGTTCTGTCGAGAGTGCAGAGCGCTGTCGTGAACGCAGTAAGTTTTACGTGATCTGCATGCATGATCTGCCAGATTTTCTTTTTTTTTTCCAGGATAGTAAAATCCTAAAGATAAACACCTAAGGTGTATTTCTACAATTCAGAGACTCTCTCATATTTCTTATACACTGTTTTGGCCGGGCTAGATTTTGCATTTAGTTAAAATGTTATCTGACTCAAAGTGAAGGTTCATATCTGTCATTTATCTACAGTCCAAGACAAACTACGTTTTGACCCAGAAAGCGAAATTGCAACCACAGGGCTTCGGGTGTCTCTCATCTGTCCAGTGAGTAACACCTGACATATTTGACTCTCACCAAGTCTTGTAATCATTTATCTTGTAGTTTCATATCTTTCAACATGCTTCGCCTTCTTCCTCTTACATTTCACAGTTGGTGAAGATGCGGCTTGGTGTACCATGTCGAGTTTTAACATGTGCCCATCTCCAGTGTTTCGATGCAGTCTTCTTCCTGCAGATGAATGAAAAGAAGCCCACGTGGACTTGCCCTGTCTGTGACAAACCCGCTCCCTTTGAGCTGCTCACAATTGATGGGTAAGGACATAGAAACGTGCCCTAACTTGTGCTGCCATTGCAGCAGCATCTTATAAATTCTGAAAATCTTCACTCGTGTTATTTTAATGACCTTGTGTGCTGAAGGCAGCCAAGGGAAATGAATAAAGCTGTACAGGTGTTGGGGTATTTCAAGACTCCTAATACAAGTTGAATCACGCACCACCCCTCAGTGTTTTTATTATAGAAGCTTCAAATGTTTTGCAGATATTCCACTTCTTCTATATTCAGTAATATTTCAAAACGTTTGATCCAGTAAGTTAGCTTGTTTATTCACCCTTTGGTTAACTCTTTCTTACATTGCTATAATTTAGAGAGCTGTGTCATATAGTGTAAATGGGACTTTGGAAAGCTCAACACTTTATTAGCAATGAAAAGTGTTAAATACACCTCCTTTTAATTTGCTCATTGTCACAAAGAGCATTACAGAGGCCATTTGAGTAGTTGAAAACACCCGAGATGAGCCTGCAGTCCATTTTATTAACAAGTTGGGTGTGTTACTTCTTGCAAATTCTTCGCGACTTTGACACTACTGTGCTTTCAATAAGACTGAAGGCAAGTTAGACTTACATTCCTTAATTGTCACGTGTCAAAGTGCCGTCTTAAATTGATCTCTTGTTTCCGTGGCCTAGTTACGCAGTGCTGTCAGGTTTGTGGTGCTCTGATGATGTCGCAGTTTACACAATGCAATTTTCAGTTAATAATTAGCAGCCAACAGGTTAGGCATATGTATATTGTTGATTTTAAAAAAAAGTTTTTTGGAGTGTAATGTTTTGGTATTTAATGAAATGATAAAGACTATACAGACTATACAGAGTTATAGAGTACGCATAGTTTACGTGTTTCACTTTTACTAGGATTAGCTCCTGCTTTTTGGTGCTCTGTTTACAAAGAAAGAAAAGAGAATCTATCTGTTGTTTCATAAGGCAACTCTAACCAGCAGTGTGTATTTCAGGCTGCTATCTGAGATTCTGAAACAGACAAGTGAGGACATTGAGGAGATTGAGTACTTAACTGATGGCTCCTGGCAACCCATCAGCGACGACAAAGAAAGGGACAGGGAAAGAGAACGCAGCAACACGCCAGAGTATCCTGTTGTTAAAATATGTAAGAGTCAAACCCTCTAATATTTACTGTTACTGTTTTCTTTTCTTTTCTTTATAGCTTGTGCAGTAATATATTTATTTTTACCATGGCATTTCTCTCTGTAGGCATTCCTGAGGCAAACGGCCATTCACCGGCCCACAGCAGCACTAGCCTGTCGGGCAAATCTGGAAGTGGTTCTGTTGGGGTGGCAGGAGTCACAGGTGGACCTGCTGTGCCACCAGGGGGAGGTGCAGTGGTAGATCTGACTCTTGACTCCTCCTCTGAGGAGGAAGGCGGCGGGGCAGGAGGAGACAGCGAGGACACAGAGGATAGCGCTGACAGTCCTGCCCCGAAGAGGGGCCGATATAACTACGACAAGGACCTGGTCACTGCCTACTGACCCCGCGGCTCTGTCCCCTCAGAGACTGACACACACACAGACAGAGGCAGGGGGCTAAAAAACCTGAGGACAGGAACATAGTTATCCATCAGATGCAACGACCCTCCCCTATGCCCAAAAGTCAGAGCCTTTTAGCAGCTTTGGTTTATATCCATTCAAACCAAACACACACTCAAACATGCACTGTTAATGAATCTTCGATCTAGAGTGTTTAGGATTCCTCTTTGTACTGTACACCACTGGAAGAAACTCTGTCTCTTTTTCGGTCAACTGTCACCTTGCAGTGAATATCAGTACCATCCTGCCTCTGCTAAATGAATGGATCAAGCACCCCAACACTACCACCACTACCTCCTTTCCTCTCCCCTCCCCTCCACTCCCCAGACTATTTCATCTCTTCCTCACCATCACCCTTTGTATTTGACTTGGAATTACAGGCTCCTATATCCCTGCGCGTTCAATGTTTGCATTTCTGATTCTTGTCACATTTGTGATGAACAGGCAAGTTGAAAGTGGAGGATTCCTCAGTAGTTTTTGGTAAGAGGTCAAAAATGGCTAAAGGAAAAGAGCATGGATAACTTTGGGGGAGGACAAGGCTGAGGTATGTGGAGTGTGATGCAAATTGAAACCTCTACTCATGTGTTATTGTTTCTTTTTTCAGAGAATTTACTCAAAGCTTGAAAGGGGTTTTTCAGGAATTTATCCTTTTTAATTTTGAAAGGGCAGAACACAGTACTGGCCTCATTGTGTGATGCTTTCCATTTTTATTTTGTCCTTAGATAAGAGAACCTACCTCAGTCATAAAAACTTAGCAGACTGACCAGAGAGTAGCTAAGGAAGAAGCAGAGAACAGAAGAATTGAAGAGTCTTTCTGAAGCCAATTTTACACTGGAGATTTTGTTTTCCTACGTTGTGTGTTTTATTTTTTTTAATTCCATCGTTCCACGCCGCTCTTTTTCCTCTGCGGCAACAAAATCTTTGTTGAAGGGCACGTTAGTTTGTTGATAACTGGATGTATCAGTGATTGGTGGAACTGTGCCACTGTGTAAAACATTATTGCAGTTATCTTGCTATAAAGATTTAATAAGGAGGATTTATATAAGCATTGCCAATGAGCGTAACTCATCAATTACTGTGGGGCAGCTGCGCCAAAGCAGGTATGTTTTGTAGAATTTACTGACCGTAACAAAGGAAACAGTAACAACGTTTTGGTGCCTTTTATTTTGGAGTGTTGGTAAAGATCGGAGCTCATTGTTTTTAAAACTGGCTGACTTGGCCAGCAGCTGAGACCCCAGTCTGAGAGGTGTCTTATTTAATATGTTTTCCTTTGGACTTCTCCAGTCTGAGAAATTGACAGAGGCACAAAAAATATCTGAGGTTAAGGACGGATATGGAACAAGATTTAGTGGTGCTGTCCTTTTCCCCTGTTTTGGCACCTTCTCTACGGGCATATTTATTTTATTTCTTCACAGTCTCTTAACAGGTATTTGTAATAAATCAACATATTTGCCTGCGATTCTGTGCTGACGGGAGCTTGTAGTGGTGAAAAGAAGGACGCTTCTGCTGCTGTTGTTTTGCTGTCGAGAGGCTCATTGCTGTTGATGACGCTCCTTTTCTTTTCCTCTGAAAGAATCTGACCTCGGTCAAATAAGCATTCAAAGTTGTTGTTTTTTTTTGCTATGGTGGGATCAACCTATCTGACACAACAGAACTTAATGAAGTGTCAATAGGCTCAGCCCCACCAAGCTTAAAGTCATTGATCGATTTACAAATTGTCCTCTCTGGAACAAGCGGAGATGCTTCAACCAACAATCCCCCTCGGCCTCCTCTTAGTGTAGAAAAGGTCATATCTGTTTGCTGGAATAGAATTGAACTGTAATTGCTACATGCTGTAGACTTACAACTAATATTCCCCTGCACTCGGGCTAGTAGTGTGAGTATGTGCTTACTGCTCTTCGGTTAAAGCCACATGGGCTTCATGTGTAGGAGTTGGATTTGTCTGAGGGAAGGTCGCCAGCATTTGCCTGATGGGAAAATGTGTTGCTCTGCAGATATAGCTCTTTGCACTTTCTTCTGGTATGTCATCCCAACTTTACGGCTTATTTATTTTAATGCCATCTTGTAAGTATTAATCAAGAATGAATTACCATTGTGACCGGGTCACCTCTAACATCTCATTCATGGGAATCGGGAAACGTGAAACTAGACAGGGGCCAGTTCTACTTTAATGTTTAACGCGGGAGGGGAAAAGTAGTCACTCGGTTGAGTTGTGCATGATATGTTTCCATGTGTTATCATCTGGATGCCGTGGTTCGATTGACCCACAGCCTGGTTTTCTTTTGCCTTGCTCTAATGCATAGAGAAATGACATTTACACATTGATCCAGATCCTCGCTGTTGGTAAGTGCAGAGCGTAGTAGAAACAGTGATGGGACAAAGTAGACCAAGTTGAATCTGATCTTCCATTTTGCTCCTTTTGACACATTGAAGTAGCTTATAAAATCAGATAGTGAAAAATATCTGATAATCCCAGTAAATGTATTGATGGCACTTTGCCTGTTGTACATCGAAGTATGTCCCTTAAAAGGATATTCTTTATAAGGCGCTTTAAAACAAAATATTGTAAACAACCCTAACACCTGACAATTTGTGTTCGTAAGTAGCGGTTATACATATTAAAATTACATTGCTCATTTGTTGCTAGGTGTAGAAGGTCATTATTTGAACGGATCGCCGAAATTGGTGAGAGGTGGGGCGGGTTGCGTCTGTGGATCTGAGCCAGATACATTTGCAGGTTGTTAGGGAGCTGGAGAGAGCTGAGGGTCTGGTCTTTTTGTGGTGGCATCTATTCATGACAATAATATGTAAGGTAGCATTGGGCAGAGGCTTACGATCCATGATGTAAATGATTTTTTTGTTTGTTGTGTTTTTATATGTTCATATTAAAAGACAATAAAACTAAATAATATTTTATTAAGCCTTGAATTGCCTCCAGTTGTTCCTATAGGCCAACAAAAGCTGTTGAGGGCAGCAGCAGCAGCAGCTGGAGCTGATGCCACTGAGGACTGGTTACGGCGTGGATTGTTATGTCCTGTACCAAATGCTCAGATCTGGGGACAAATTTTGATGCCTGTTGAGGATAAAACTGTAAAATTTAAAATGATCGTATTCTAACAGCTGTTATTGACGTGTGGAATTAATTAAAATCAGTTCTTAAAAACGTGTGTCTGTGATTTGTCTCATTTCGAAAATGGCCACGGTCAACATCAACAAAAAGAGAAATTTGTCTTGCAAATTTATTCTGCTGCGAAATTTAAGTCAGAGGGTAAAAGCTTTTTAGACATTGAGAGAATAAAACCACTGCTCTGCAGCCATTTTAAACTTAATTAATGTCAACGCTTTGTTGACGCAAGTGAATGATGGGCCACCTTAGGTCATGACTATGACCATAAAACCAAGACAACAGGATGCAGGGGTAAGTCCAGGATAAGTCTCTCCTCTCTGTCCTTCTGTGGCACAAAGCCCAGGATTAATGTCTGTGAAGATGGCAGATAGATACTTTTCCATCCTATGTGATGGAGCTTGAGAAGATCTGCCAGGATAAATGAGGAAAAACTGCAGATGCAGGTGCTTAACGCTTGCAGAGACTTGACGGGAAAACCCAAAGTTTCTGCCAAAGTGGTTTCTATCAAGACTGATGAGACAACTTTTTAAAATGAAGCCTAACAAGGTATCAAAAAAAAAGGTCAAAATAAAGGTCAGATTCTGAACCTGTTGCATCAGCTGCTGAAGACAGAAGAGGAAAGCGACCAGAGGTGTGTGAAGTAAGCAGTGTATGGGGGGGGGGGGGGGGCCCGGGTGGGTGGGGTGGGGAGGGGGGGGGGGGGGGGGGGGGGGGGGGGGGGCGAGTTTAAGTGCTGCAAATTATGGATATTCGAGAGGATGTTTTGATTATTAAATCCTGTCATCACAGAAGGCTGTTTGTGATTTTATGAAAGTGGGTAGGATGTTTGCACTGTGGGTGGAAATCCCAACACACTTCCCGTGGCCAAGTTCCTGCATAAATGATGAAGAGAAACAAAATCAAGCGTCTCCAAAATAAAGCATCGTGGTGCATGTGTGATTTGGAGAAACACATTTCTTTGTCGTACTGTTTATGGGAGCAAGAAAAAAGAGAACATATTTAAATTTTTAGCCACAAAATATACTAAATTAGACTTTAATTGCAATCACTACTTCCTGTAAATCACCCGTCAGTTGCCGCTTCTCACCGCTAGATGGCAGTGATGTGCTTCACGGCTTGTTTCTCAGCTGACATTAAACACATAAGAAGCAGTAGAGTGGCGGATAAGCTAATGATAAAAGTGCGCTTTCACTTCATCAACGAAGCCGGACCGCAGGTGTTATCACCGGCTGTCGCTGCCGTGAAACTCCCGTGAGGTTTCCCTCATCCCCCGTGTCAACTTGTCAGAGTCTCGCGCTATTTATGAGCCGCTCTCTCCCAGTGGGTGTCACACAGGTCTGATGCTGCAGCTGCTGCTTCCTGTACTCCAGCACCCCCAACCGCAGCCAGAGCCCTCAACGCCTCACATCCACACACCCCGAGCCGAAACACGGAGGAATTTGTCACCGTCGTCCCGCGGGGGGAAGCCAGCCGAGTCCCGGTTCGTTAGCCGGTAAAAAAACGCTGCGGCCCGCTGTCTCGTGGAGGCCGAGGAGCGACGGGCTGCACTTTAGGACTGAGAGACGCAGGACACGATTTTTTTTTCTCAGGAGCTGGTGCTAGCTAGTAGCGGCTAGGTGGCTAATGGCTAGTAGCAGCAGGTAGATAAGGAAGGAGAGGCATAAAAAGAGAAATGCGCTCATTCCTAACGCTGTAGATGCACCGATACACGACCCGACTTATAAAAGTCTCCTCTAAGATACGTTTTAGCACACGGGCTCACTGACATGCTACCGAAAGTATACTAATTCTCTTTGCTAACGTTAGCTAGCTAAGTTACTAGCCACCTGAGAGCTGACCCTGTTGCTTTTTCTTGCCAGACAGAGTTTGAAACTAGTAAAAGACTAGATCAGCAGCTGACGAGCTCAGTTAGTGTTTTGTTTGAGAGAGTCTTTTGGATTAGTTACCGAAATGGCCCCTAAAAAAAGACCCGGGCCCCTGAACATAACGCCCACTGGAGAGGGACTGTCCACCTCCAACACCATTGATGCTGCATCTGAGTGAGTAGCACAGCTATGAGCTAAATTCAAACAGAAGGCGAATTAATCTGCTCCATGGTTTAATTTTTTAATTATTTTCACTTATTAGTAATTTGTAAAATTAGATCAATGCATTGCTATTGAAGTATAGTTGCTGTGTGTCTCTACCTGCGTCTCAACAATCTGTCTCCTCTCAGAGCTAACCTGGAGGCCTTACAGAAGAAACTGGGGGAGCTGGACCTGGATGAACAACAGAGGAAACGACTGGAAGCCTTCCTCACCCAGAAAGCTCAGGTGGGGGAGCTGAAGGATGAGGACTTTGACCCCATATGTGAGTTGGGCGCTGGGAACGGAGGAGTGGTCAACAAGGTCCGCCACAAACCCTCGGGTTTGGTCATGGCCCGGAAGGTGAGAACTGACAAACTGACCTTTTGTTGAACGTTAACTTGCGGGTGAGGCGTGTCAGACACAGTGAGCTGAACCTACATGCATTGCAGGTTGTTTCCAGGTCCCAGTTTAGTTCAGATTTTATCATTTCACTGAAGCGCAAGGGCTGACGTGCACTTTGCTGACACTATTCTTAACACAGTTAACACAAGGACTGTTGTCTTTTGTACAGACACAAGTGATAGGAACACCTGTCAACATTCGACTCAACGCAACACTAATAACACAACAATGTGCGACTACCAGGAATCATCACATAATTGATTTATCAGCACCGTTACACAGGTGGTAGAAAAACTGATAGTTGTGCACGCAAGTGACAGGAAGTTGTGATTAGTATGTTTTAAGGGTAATGACTCATTTGTGTATTTTTTCTGGGTTTATCAGAAAACAACTGTAAAATTTTCCCACTGTAAAATGTCTGACTCATTCATCTTGAGTTCTAACGAAACCAAATGTATAATTATCAGACGTATTTTAATATTAAACCATATCTGAAATCTGTTACTTTTTTAGAAGCTCGTCATTGATTGGTGTTTTTGTGTCCGCTGCCCTTGTTTATGTCAAAATGGTGTATGGTATATTGTTTCATGTTTATCCTCCTCAGTTGATCCACCTGGAAATCAAGCCAGCCATCAGGAACCAGATCATCAGAGAGCTGCAGGTGCTGCATGAATGCAACTCCCCCTACATTGTGGGCTTCTATGGGGCATTTTATAGTGATGGGGAGATCAGCATCTGTATGGAGCACATGGTGAGAGACAAAATAGTTCAAGTTATTTTATGGTACAAGATATCAAATGATATCTGTCTATTTTTATGATATAGTTGTTCTTGAAGAACCGTGTGTGTTTTTAATTTTCACAATTGTATGTTAGATTTTAATTGCGCAACTTGTATCTGCAGGATGGTGGGTCCTTGGATCAGGTGCTGAAGGAAGCCAGACGAATCCCAGAAGGAGTCCTGGGGAAAGTTAGCATAGCTGTATGTAGTTAACGAATAATTACTTTAAAGTGAACATGGGCAAAAATATTTATTTAGTTTTGAGTTTGATTTTCTTCTTTTTGTCCCAAGAGCCGATAATCAGATCTGATCGTATGCATGTCATATGTGTGTCTCCAGAAGTGTTGCATACCTAGTTGTGTGTTATCTTATCTGTCTTTTTCTTTATTTTCCCTCATGCATCAAGTCCAAATAACCAGTTACCAAATTAATGGGACATTTTTTTAGTGTCTTCACTTGGAAAAGTGTAATTTTAACATATGTGTGTGTACACTATTGTCTGATAGTGGGCCCACTGTATTTCATGAGTATACATGTTTCCTCTTGTTTACAGGTGCTGAGAGGATTAGCGTACTTGCGAGAGAAGCACCAGATCATGCACAGAGGTAAGAATGTTGTAACATGAAATTACATTACTCATAATCCTTTGTGGAATGTTTTCAAATCAGCACTATGAGATAAACTAGGCACATAGGATACAAAATGAAATGAAATGATGAATTTGAACATGAAAGGAGAGCTGTGTACATTAACACAAGTGATGCTCGATGTCCCATTATATTTTCAGATGTTTAGAATCTACCCTGAACATTCAGACACACAGAAAAAACGTATCTTAAACATTTGTGGAAATATGAGATTTTTTTAATAGAAATTTATAGCATCAAGCTAAAAAGGCTTTGTACAAAATGATTATTGAAACGATTGTATCAAAATCTAACATCACACCATAAAAACATTTGAGGGAGATGTGACGTTTCCCATGGTGCACTAGTGAATAACCGTCGTTGTGTTGTTATCAGCAGTCATAGTGCTTAGAGCAGTGTTGTGAAGCCTTGCAGTGCTAAAAGGTCGGTGGTACTATAGAACAGAGTTGTCTGTGAGCTCAGGCGGTAATTACAACCTCTTAGATGTGATTATACAGCAGCCGCGCCCTGTTGACCCATCCCTCCATGTCTCCCTCCATCATTCTCCCATTCTTTAATTTCACATCCTTCTCAGTGACTCCTCACGTGTCCTTGGTCAGAGAGAGGGGGTCAGTCACCGCAGAGAGGCGAGATTGTAGGGCTCAGTCATACCCGATTATTTTGAAGGATGTTTTTCTGACAAGCGGGAAACGTGGAGGAGCAGCCTTGTTTATAACCAAGGCTCAGAGATGTTTGCCATTTTGTCTTTTGCTCAGTGAACTGGGGACCACAGACAAACGTTGGGGAAGCCAAGCATGCCACTTATGATCAAAAAATTGTTATCTCCAAAATGTCTGTCTTTTTTTAAACTTTCTTTTTATTATAGATCATTTCTGTCGGTTAGTGCTTGATATTATAGTTTTTGCTTTTCTAGGGGAAATTTGTTCTCAAAACCTGCTCAAGATTAAAACCGTCTTAACACTTAAATTATTGCATAGCTGGATTTTTTTCACACTTGAGTAAACTTGCTAAAAAAGGCAACGTTTCCTTTCTCCAGAAGACAAGCTAGCCTCATTTCTTTTCTGGTGCGTCATGTTCAACGTCACAAACATGATGGAAAACAGGGTTAGTAAACCGCAGAAAGCATCGAAGCCAGTGACTACGAAAAAGCTTTCCCACCTCACTGTTTTGCATTTGAAAAATGAAATCTGGTTTTACTGTTAAAACGATAAATTTGAAACATCCTGTACTTTGACGTGCAGAATAGCATTTTGCTTGATGTGGGGTTTAAAATATGTTTTCATCACTGCCAAGAAAGTGTGACTACTGCAGAGTAATTTTACCTGGGAATGAATGCAGATCATATCCTGTTACACTGAAGACAAAAGCCCGATATTGGTGTGTGTTAGTGGGTTTTCTGTGCAGTGTGAAAGGGGCAATACATACATGCACTACCTGCTGTATGGCTTCTCATCCTTATGACTACAGACATTGTGAGTAAGTTAGCAGTGAGATGTCTAGTAAAGATGCCAGGTGACACATAGCACATAGAAGAAGCGTCGCACTAAAAGTGACATATACGTTTGCTTGTCCACATCCCCCCCTGCCACATAGATGTCAAGCCCTCCAACATTCTGGTCAACTCTCGCGGGGAGATCAAGCTGTGTGACTTTGGTGTGAGCGGCCAGCTCATAGATTCCATGGCCAACTCTTTTGTTGGAACGCGCTCCTACATGTCGGTGAGTCAGCTCTGCACGCCTGCGCCCCCACCCCTTTTCCTCTGGCCCTATCCCCACTTTCCTTCTCCTCTTTTCTCACATTGCACTGGCGCCGCCCTCTGCCTCCCCTTCCTTTGGCCCTCCCTCACTTCCCTGCCAAGAACCGAGGGCTGTGCCCAGGAAAGGGCTCTTTGGCAAAGAGCAAGGCAACTGTGTTTTGCTCTTTCTTGTCCTCCTTTCCCCTCGCTCTTAGACACCTGGTGGGTGCAGCGTCGAATGCTGCTTGTCCTATACAGTATCCTGCATCCCGTGCCCTTAAAGGACCCACAGTGTAGAGACACTTGCCCTTTCATCAGAATTCCCAGCACACACCTCTGTCCTTGCTCACCCTTCAGACGAAAACAGCCGAGAGCTGCTCCTCACTTCCTGCCAAACTCTCCCATCCTCTGTCCTCTTCCTCGAACCGCACCCCACCTCTCCTTGCCATAATACCCCCTCCTCTCTCTCCCCGTCCATTATCCTCTCCTTTACTTACTGTACCTTCCCCGCCCAGCTTTCTGCCTAAACCTCTCTCCTGCCTGGCATCTTGGCTCCACCTGGCCTCTCTGACGTAGGTTGTGTGCTTCTCAACAGCCGGAGAGACTGCAGGGCACCCACTACTCCGTTCAGTCTGATGTGTGGAGCATGGGCCTGTCCCTGGTGGAGCTGGCAATTGGCCGCTACCCCATCCCCCCTCCAGAAGCCAAAGAACTCGAGGCCATCTTTGGACGGGCTGTTATAGACGGGGCAGAGGGAGAGCCTCACACCAACATGCAGCGGCCCAGACCACCAGGCAGGCCTGTCAGCGGTACGAAATGCAGAGAGAGAGACACAGAGAGAGAGATACACATACATAATAGATGATGATATAAAACAATAACAACACTCATACATGTGGTCTAGACTTAGCAATAACAGCATTTCAACATTCATGTTTGAATTATAGTACAATTTGAAATATGATTTGATACTTGCTTAATTTCTTAATATGTGAAGGACAGGATTTTGACTTTTGCCTCATGTTCACAGGTATGGACAGTCGACCTGCCATGGCCATCTTTGAACTTTTGGACTACATTGTAAATGAGGTATGAGGATTTGCCGATTGCAATACACACACACAGCTTCCTGTCTGTTTATCGTACACAAACGCACATTACTGTCGCGTTTATAATTGTATTTAATCTGTGCCTCTTCTGTCTACCTCAGCCGCCTCCTAAACTGCCACATGGTGTCTTCACCAACGACTTCCAGGACTTTGTGACGAAATGGTGAGCACCGGGTCACTGTGTCAGACTGAGCTTTTTTTTTTAAAGACTGCTCCATTTGTTTCCAGCAGAAAAAACAAGTAGAGTTAATCAGCTAGAACACACATGTACACAAGAGTCACTCTGGACATTTTCCTGAACTTTTTATCCAAGTCGCCTGAGTTAAATTTCCCAAAAACATCCTGACACAGCTAGAAAATCTTTGGAAAATAGACAGTGAGTGTGTAGGCGTTGAAGGGTTGGCCAAATCACAAGCAGTCTACGAGACCGTGGAACTTGTATGTCAGCTCTTGCCTCCTGCCTGCCCGACCCGGGCGCCACCCCTCACCTGAATGTTCTGGAGATTTTCCCCCTTTTGTGAACACGTGTGACCCAGAAAATGTCCTGCTGTCTTCTACATAAGTGAACAACAAAACTAATTTATGTGTCGTCAACATAATGCAGCAACATAAATACAGCAGTTAATGAAATGCATGTGCTTCATTTTGTGCCGATAGCTGTACTGTTCAGTGGTAGTAGGTGAAGTCAATGACTATCTCTTCCTTTGGATTTGCAGTTTGATCAAAAACCCAGCTGAGAGAGCAGATCTGAAGATGCTGATGGTGCGTACCTGCACTTTATTTTCATTCATCAATAGTGTGATTAGTGTTATATTACTTGTGTTTTAACAGTTGCAGTCCCTGTCAAGCATGGTCTTTGATTGTGTCATTATCCAGAAACTGTGATACTGTGCTTCCTCTAGTCTCCAGCAACTCAGTCACTAAATGTAAAGTTGTTTGGAGGAGTTTGATTGTCAAGAAAGCATTTTTAGTTTGGATTATAGTTTGATTCTCACAGGGCAAACAAATGATTCTCTTTCAGAGTCACACATTCATCAAGCGTTCTGAAGTGGAAGAGGTGGACTTTGCCGGCTGGTTGTGCAAAACCATGGGGCTCAAACAACCAAGCACCCCGACCCGCAGCACTGAGTGAAGAGGCCCCCACTGCCCTTACACACCTCTGGGTCTTGCTAGCTTACACATACATACTGTACATTCACATACACAAGCCATTACACGTATTGGCACTTTTTTCATCTTGCTCTTGGGTAAAACAGTTTTGGCCTCCCCCCATTTATTCCCTTACCAGCAGCAGGGCCCCTTAAGTCATCGTACTGTACGACCGCAGCTTCACTATGCCAGTGTCGAGAGTAGCCACAGCTCACTTTTCCACACAGCTATAGAAGACGTAAAGCACTGATGGGCTGCCTAAAGTGTCAGCTGAATTTGCATTGATTGACTAAATTGTTTTGTATTGTAGAAAACTTTGCTATTCTTTTTTTCTATGGCAACAGTTTTGGCCTGTGGGATTTCAATTACCTGCTGGAGAGTTCGGTTGGACTGGAAATGACCAGAGAGAAATCCAGACAAACGTATTATATGATTACTTGCAAATTCTAAATTTGGTTTTATTGAAGGTGAATGCTGTTTTTGATTTAAAATCCCCTTGTCAGATTTGTTTATTCTAAAATTGTCTGAGGAGACCTTGCAATTACCTCCAATAAAATAATCAAATTTGGGAGTAGAGGAAATGGGCCTATTTAGAGTCATTTTCATTTTCTGGTAAATGAGCGATCACTCAAAAAAAAAAATCACTTTGTAAACAGTGTCACAAACCAAAGAGGGTACTCTGACTACTAATGCCTGATCTGTTTTTTTTTTTTTTTGTATGCACATTAATGAACAGTATATAAGTGTACTTGTTTTTCTGTTTTTCTTTTCCCTTAGTGACACTCACTTTAACTGTGTTGACATTGTTTCCTCAGCCTACGTTTCGGTTCACATCCCACGTCGCGTGTCTAACGTGACATTGAGAAAACAATGATCAAACTGTATTCATGGGGATGATATAGCATGGTTTATTATATTTCTAATACTGTATGTGTACTTTATTTCCCGAGATCACGATGGGAATGATTTAGCTGGTGTTTTTATCAAAAGCCTGATTCTCTGCAACGTCCATATGAAATTTCAATCGCGTTGACTAATTTAACTTTTATTTTTCTTAGTTGTTGGTCTGTACTTTCCCCTGAAGTGTATTTGGTTATGTTCTCACTGTATTGCTATGTGTGGCGCGCCAAGCTTTCTCTCGGTAAACAACCAGATGAGGTGTGCTTTTTGGAAAAGACTTGGGTTGAACTCTATTGAAAACCTTTTCCATGTAGTTTAACCCTCTGTAGTTTGATGAGGTTCAAACTGATTGCAGGTGGAACTTAGACGTTTCCAGACGTATAAAGGGTTTGGCTGCAGAATTTTAACCCAGGTCAGTGTCAGTCATATGGTGGTGGTGCCGTTACTTGCTAGCCTGCCGTCTCGCTAGAGCTCTTGTGTTCTGTCTGTTATGGCTGCACTTAATCCCCTGAAAGTGTGCATTCGTTCAGAGCAGAATGGATGCATTGTCCCTCGTATGTGTACAAAGCTATATACAAAAATTACAGGAGTACTATTTTGCAGTCTTAATATACAAATTTTTGATTTATGTAAATGACCAGGGAGAAGAGTCATTTTATTATAATATAAAAATTGTGTTGGATATGGTTATAATGTATAAAAAGAAGAAAATAAAACTTATTTGTGAATGTACTGCACGTTGTCTGTCACTGAAGACGTCTGCTGAGATCCTTGGTTATTATTCTGTGTCTGTTTACAGTTCAGTTCATTTGTGATACATGAGTATTGAGGTTATTCCAGTGATTATAGGCAGTGTGAAGTGCTTTGGAGTCAAAACAGTAATACAGGCATTACAACAGTTCATTACAAACCAACCAAATCTTAATTTTTCAGATTGTTTAGATGGGTCTAACAACATTTTAAATCAGATTTTGAAAAAATGTAATTCACCAAGTTTAAATAATGTGAAACACAAATTTATTCTTGTTTTAAATTTTACCAGTCTCCCTCCATTTCTCAGATTTTATCCTCTAAATGTTGCACGGGTCGATGACGAGCTACTTTCTTCTGATTGGCCGGCAGGTGTCCATTAGAACGACAGTGGGTAACCATGGCAACGGCACATGTGCTTAATTGTAGCAGCGGACTCGTTAACCGTCAATAAACTCAGCACGCGCAGTTTGAGAGACGACGCACGAGTTGAACGCAGAATCTTTCGAACATATAAGAGGTGAGTGGACATTTTAAAAAGAATATTTCATCTTATCTCGGTAATGAGCGCGGGATAAAGGTCAAAAGAAGCTAATTAACGCTACTGTTAATGTGTGGCGCTTCCCAGTCCTGTCAAAACACATTTAGCCTTACTGCAGGAACTATGAGTCTGAAAGTTACAAAGTTACGTTTATATTGAACACAAGTAAAGTGACGTCACTGTGGGTGGTTATGTCCTGACGCCAGTGGGTAATTAGGGTCAAAACTAAATAGAAGACACCGTGTGTGAGACTATGTATTTATGTTAAAGTGCATATGCTGCTGTTTTGTTTTTTTGTTTTTTTTTTTCATTTTAACTTGAGATACAGCTCATCCACGTGCGCCCTCTTCACTTAGCAAAAAAAAGCTGAACCCAGGCGTCCCCTTGGGAGTCTCCAAGTTTGACCTGCACGTGCACACACACACACACAGACGATGCAGAACAGTGCCCTCTAGGCAGACGTTGTGTCACTGCCCCTTCCTGTCCCCATGACTCCACTGCAAGGTTATCTGTGCAGTGTCAGGCCGTGCTGTGCTGTGCTGTGCTGTGCTGTGCTGTGCTGTGCTGTGCTGTGCTGTGCTGTGCTGTGCTGTGCTGTGCTGTGCTGTGCTGTGGGCCTCACCTGGCAGACGGCAGCTCTTTAGAGGCCGTTCAAGACATTGTGTGAATCATTGTGTTCATCGTTTGTGTGCTTATGAACCACTATTAAATATATTGACATGTGAGTGGCATGGTGAAATGGTCCATGGTGCAGCTGAATCATTGATTACATCTCGCGCTCCATCCGTCTCTGTGGCACAATGGCTGGCTCGCTCTCGGTGAGGGGGCGTGCGGTGGGCGGCTGGAGATGGCGCAACATCGAGTGCACGAGCTGTGGGGTGGGGTGGGGTGGGGTGGTAAGGGGGGGGGGGCTTGGTCGGGTTCCACCGCTGAGGAGCCACTTTTCAGGCTTAACGCCGTCTTCCTTGATGCCTCACCTGTTGGTGCTTGGCGGGTTTATGTACAGAGACTGGGCTGAGCCAGAGGATCATGGGGGTTGCTGGCAGCCCCTACTGTGTGTGTGTGTGTGTGTGTGTGTGTGTGTGTGTGTGTGTGTGTGTGTGTGTGTGCGTGTGGGTGTGTGTGTGTGTGTGTGTGTGTGTGTGTGTGCAGAGTTACAGAATGAGCCCCATTGCCAGTATGAGCAGAGTGATGACACAGGCACAGGGTGTGTACACACTGGTTAACAGAGAGTGTTAACTCGATTTGCACTTGTATGGGGCACACAGCGACATGTCGCACAACTGGTTGTGCACAGAGGCATCACTCAGCGTTTATGTTAAATAGCTAAATGGAGTATTACAGGCTTTACTTGTGTAGAAATGAAGGCAGTATAACAACCAGACATTCAGCTCACCAGTGTATTTACTGCTACAGAGCTATATCCACTAATATGTCACTTTAAACACGGCTATATGGCACAGTCTTTTCTTTACATCACAGATAAATCATTTATCTGGGGAAAGCTATGGTGACCGTGGTATCTTAATCGAAAAAAATTTCAATAATATTAAGTTTGCCATCAAAACACTTCCCCCCCCCCCCCCTGCTGTCTGCCCCGGGCCTGTCGACCAGAGGGGAGCAGGGCAGAGGAGGAGAGGGAGGACTGAGGGAGGGGGGCAGAGAGGAGAGCAGGGTGGAGGGGTTGGCCGAAGAGGAGAGGAGAGGTGGGTGGCAGCAGTAGTCCCCTGTCAAGGTTCCTCTTTTCTTTTATTTTTTAATTCCTCCTTAAGTACTTCCTGTGTGCTGCTCGTTACCTCTGGAGGTAAAGTTTATATGATGTGTTCATGGCATTAACTTTTCAGGCAGGTGGAAGCACTTAGAGGAGGAGGAGGAGGGAGGGTGGGGGGCTCTCGAGAGAGGGCGTGTGTGTGTGTGTGTGGGGGGGGGGTTAACGAAGGAGAGGAATGAGGAACCAAAAATAATTTTAATAGACAAGTCACAAGTCATTGTGAAAAGTTTTTGGGACAGGGGCAAGCAATGCTCGGTGTTGGTGTGTGTGTGTGTGTGTGTGTGGGGGGGGTCAGCTATGTGTTGTGTGTGTGTGTGTGTGTGTGACAGTGCAGGGGCACGTTGTTGTGGCATCAGACTGTTTGGAAAAAGCAAGAAACTCCTAATATAGGTCAGGAGTTTGACGTGTGTCTGAAATGTCACTGGATTGTGAGCATGTGAGTGGGGGGTGGGGGGGGGGGCTCTGTTGTCTGACTGTTGTTGTGACAGTCGACACACAAACAAGTGTTTTGTTTTTTTTGTTTTGGTTTGTTGTTGTTGTTTTTACCAATGCCGAGCTCGGCCCTGTTTGATGGCTGCTCTGTACTTTAATACCTGACAGCCTGCTAGCTACACACAGCAGTGTATAATTCAGCCCTGAGTGCTTACGTTAGAGCAGGCTTGGAGATAGAGGGGGCGGTGAGGGCGCGCAGAGCTGGGACTCGTAGTCCACAGCGGGGGAGGTAAAGGAGTCAGACCGGGTTCCGGGACTCCGTATCCCAGAGTGCCTTGCCCTCGGCCATCCAGGAACGGGAACAGCCGCCAGCCTATCCCGGCGAGGAGGTGTGGTGAGTGAGCATCCGTCAAGCCAATGAGAGCGCGGGATGCGGAGCAGGGTTGTGGGCTGAAAATAGAGGGGGTGGGGTGGTGGAGGTGGTGGTGAGGGGAGGGGGGGGGAGGAGTGGGGGGTAAGTGTCTGTTTGTGTGGGATCAGGCAAGGGCTTGCCTGTATGACTCGGGCCACTCGCAAGTTTCCTGTCTGGTAAAGCTGCAGCCCTGCCCAGAGACGCAGGCAGAGGAGCAGGCCGACAGAGTCAGATAGGGCCCGGGACACAATTTCAGCCTCTTCGGTAAGAACACACACTGTCTCACACACACACTGTCTCACACACACACACACTGTCTCACACACACACACTGTCTCACACACAGACTGTGGCCAGAGGGAGTGAAGATCATAACGTGCTGCGTGTGAGAGATGGGGCTTGATAGAGTTCAGAGTTCTTGACCCACTTGCAGCTGAAGCAGGGGGACGACAACTGGGTCAGCGCTCAGTGTAAGGTGCTGCGGGACGGGGCTGGCAGGAAGAGTTGTTGTTGTTGTTGTTGTTATTGTTGTTGTTGTTGTTGCTGTAAAGTTTTGAACAGTGGTCACGCAAAGCTCACGGTGCATCAGGGTTGATTTCATCCTGTCAGGGCGCCCGATCCTTTTGTATGTTTTTTTTTTTTTACCCGGTGCTGTGATTAAATGACACCGCTTCTATAATTAGTCAAGCAGCACATTTTTGCTGCTTCCTCAGCGTGTGTTGTGTTGAGTACACGTGTGTGTGTGTGTGTGTGTGTGTTGTACTGAAGGGGAGAATATGTGACACATCTTGTGACATCTGGATTTCACCGGTGGGAGACATCTCCCTGTCAAAACACTGTAACATAACTTGATCTGTTGTTTACTTCGTGCACATTGTTGGCGCTTTTGTTTATTTGTTGATTTTAATCTTCATGTCTTCTGACACTATGGTCAATCACCACCACCACTACCTTAACCCCCCCTTTAACCTGTCATGTCCTGCTTGCATGCGGCTGCTGGTTCGGAGACTTCACAGGTCCCCTGACTTCTTTCCTCGATAAGCAGATGCATAATTTCTGGCTTTGCATACTCGCCGAACCCGTTTCCTTAAACGTGTGGGCATGGAGAGGGTACAAGAATCACGCGGTGCGCTGAGACGCCCAAATTCTCCACAATCGTGTGGACGCCTCTCAGAACTTCTCAGCAGTGACGTTAATTACTTACATTTCTTTCTAACGAGTTCAGCGTCACAGAAAACGATTAGTGACGGTAAACATTGTCCTGGTGTTGCCCTCTTCCGTGATACAGCCATGGGTGAAATGCATGGTTCGTTCAAGTGAATTCCAGCAAGAGGTTAAACTAGGACGCCATATGTGTTTGTGTATATGAGTGTGTGTGCTTGTGCGCACGCATGTGTGTGCATCTGTGTTACCAACAATAGACTGCAGGGGAATTGCAGGGGACTTCAGTGGCTGTGGGCAGGTCCAAGACACCACCCATCAATTTGGCGGTGAGGCTGAATACAGTTTGATATTCCTGTATGTTTGTGCTCGCGCCATCATGGCCCGAAACGAGCAGGTTGAGACAGAACGGGAAGACAGGTTTGCGTGATGTCGCCGTGGCAGCTTGAGGTTATATTTTAGGGTGAAGTGTTGGCCGCGTTCAACGCACTGCATGTAACAGTCATTATGTGTGTTCAGAGCTGTTTGGATTCGGGTGGAATTGTGGATGGTCGTCCATATTGTGGGATCTAAACCCGAGTTGTTGTTGTTGTTGTTGTTGGGCATCACTGTTCCGTCGCTGTATATTTCTCTGTGTGTAACATTTATCACATTTATTGAAAGTTTGAAAAACTTTGATCAGCTTCCTTCTTGGTGATTGCAGCTTCACTTCCCCCCCACCCCCCCCACCCCCCTGGTCTTTGGTTCCCCTGGTCAGCTGCTCAGTATACCACAGCATCCAGCCTGACAAGGCCGACACACAGACCCCTCTCTGTTGTCTTACTGTTGTTGTGCTCAAGTCCAGGGGGAGGAAAGGGGCTTCTTCTGTTCTCTTCTGGGACATTTATTATGGCGAGGCCAACACAACCTGATCAAATGGGGGGGGGGGGGGGGGGAGTAAGAGCCTGGCATGTTTTTTGCAGTGGTGGGTGGGGGGGGCATTTTCACACTTCTGGAGTTGTGTGTTTTTTTTTAAACGACATGAACTAACAGTGAGTTAAAGGGGTGTCAGCGGTATAAGTAATTACTGTACTGTCAATAAGGACTGTGCTGTATAAACAGGAGGCTCCTCTTTAATTAGGCGGAGAGGCCAAGTGATCAGGTGACAGATATGTGACCAGTATGACACTGTCTGCATGTCGATGTGTCCAATCGGCGTGCAGCGAAACGCAGGGGGGGGGAG
Organism: Trinectes maculatus; assembly: GCA_016785345.1. Taxonomy (NCBI): domain Eukaryota; kingdom Metazoa; phylum Chordata; class Actinopteri; order Pleuronectiformes; family Achiridae; genus Trinectes; species Trinectes maculatus. The sequence continues at coordinate 450,232 of JAFBJQ010000414.1, read as the reverse complement.
ATGGGTGGGTTGCATGAAAGGATGGCGAGACGCGAGCGGAGGGGTGGGGAGCGGGGTGGCGCTGTGGCGCTCTGCCTCCTCAGCAGTGAAAGGGGAAGTGGGTGGTGTGGCGGTGGGTGCTGCGTAGAGTCTGAGGCAGAGATGGAGCAACTATGAGACAGAGAGAGCGACAGATGAGGGAGGGGTGGTCGGACAGTAGGGACGGAGAGAGAGAGAGAGAGAGAGAGAGAGCAGAGAGTTGGTCATCTGATAACAGAGCGGGTTCTGTTACACGATTGCCACAGACTCGCAGGAAGTCCTCTTTCCCCCGATGGACTGCGCACGCACGGCGGCGTGGCCGCGACACATCGGGCCTGCGGCCTGACCCACTGGTCGGATTGGGTTCTGCTGGTGGTCGACGTGCGTTTGGGTTTAGCGCCGCCTCTCGGGTCATGTGATTGGGGTTTGGTGCACTTCCTTATTGGCACAGTGGCAGTGTCCAAGCATGTTACTAAAGCGAAAAGGAACTCGGCCTGTGGCAACGTTCTGAAAAGTCCTGAGTTGACATTATATGTGTATTTATATACGTATATATATATATATATATATAT
>JAFBJQ010000414.1:380262-449059 GCA_016785345.1 Trinectes maculatus | reverse complement strand
TTCCCAATTTGGGATCAATAAAGTAAATCTATCTATCTGCACAAATGACTGCATGCAATACGAAATACTACTTTATTCATTTAGCACGTTCTGCTGACACCACGTTAGTATTAGTGTCTGTGTGTTGTACGTATGTGTCAACACTCCTGTAACTTTTGACACTGTACCTTTTTAGCAAAGTGAACTTGAACTCATCATGTTGTTATCGGTTGTATAGTTTATAGTATACTCTTTCACTGTGAAGTCTCATACAGCACCAGAAAGAACGTCCATCTGTCAGAACTATTTAACTAACTAACACTAATTAAACTATGAAAAAGTTTTTTGTTTGTGTTTCTTGGCACTCGTTTATATTTGCCAGCCTGTGGCTATACAGCGACACCAAAAAAAAAAGACACATTTTAATAGTAATCCAGCGAGTTTGCAGTTCCTTTGATATCTCCCTTCGATAACGCCACAATCAAACCCCTCGCCTGCCTTCCTCACATTCGACGTTGCTCAACTTCTGGGCGGTCACCTTTCCTGCTACTGAAGCAGGTTACACCAGGTAACCGAACGAGATCTCTTGAGTTTATCATTGACATCTGAGCCGGATTCCTGGGCCACCATGCGCTCGAGTTATGAGCGAGCTGGAGAGTTTGACGCCCTGCCTCGCCCACTACCTTTTCACTGGCTTTGTGTCTGCGATTTGGCAGCGCTTCCTGGTGAGTTTCTAGTGAAAGCTGCCAGGCCGAGACCAACTTCAGGTTTATCAGTCACATGCCCTCTTCCTGCTCAGCTCCCAATCAGGTTTCCTCTCACTACAGCCACCGCCGAGTCAACAGTTCCTAGGAACTGCCACCTCCTCCCATTTCTAATTATCACACAATCTTTGTCCGGCATCGACGTTCCTTGACTCGGAATAAGTGATTTACGTCTTCCAGGTTGAGTGTTGTTGTGTGTTGTTGTCATTGAGGCTTCAGCCTGCCGTCCGACATCCTGACTTTCCAAGCTGAATGTGAATTATGGAAAGTATGAAGTTTAATCTTGAGTAGATATGGATATGGATTTTTTTTTTTTTAACAACAACATAATATTGCGTTTTTGTTGTAAAATTAGCAACTGCTCTGCGTTTCGTCTGTGCTACATCAAGATGTTTGGGTTCAAGGGATCAGCGACTCTGTGGTGTTTGTTCAAAGTTGGGTTTCTCAGTGGTTTTACAGCAGGATTATTTTTATGATCAAATCAGGTTTTGCGTGCCAACGCGTAGTAACTTAAAGTTTGGGATAAGAAAAGAACCGGGGGAAGGATGAGATCCATAGAGAGGGAAAACAGCAGCGCAGTAGCCGGGTTTCATGTTTTATGATGTGACTCTACTTCCTGTTTTCTCTGACTTTGGCGAAAACCTTAAAAAGTGCCAGTGTGCTATTTATTTTCCCGTCTATTTAAGAAGCATCTGAGGTTGCACAGGGTTAACAGTTTGTGCCTTTGTATTTATGGAATGACTGGTATGTGTCAGGCCAAAGACAGATACTTAGAGAGTGGAAATTTCTGCAGCCCTTCTGCAGATGATACACATCAGTAGAAATAAAGCAGCGCTGACGAGCTGCATCCACTGCCTGGTGTCGGCGTGTTTGCCTGTGAATGACAAGTCGACTGGGTGTGACTTACTTGGCATCGATATTAAGAACACACAGTGCACTTAACTGAAAAAACAAAAAAAAACAAAAAAAAAACACAGCAGAGAGGAAGACGGTTGTTGGTTGTTTCACCCCTGAAGCACAAAGTTGATATCGGCGCTGGCTGTGTGTAGATATAACGCAACAGTCGGGATGAAGTGGAGGTGGTGTGGGGGTCGGAGTGGGATGGGAGGATCTTTCGTCGAAGCGGCGGTTTGACTTGCAAAGCAGACGTTGGTGCTGTCGGGTCGGTCGCTGAGACGCCAAGGGACGCGGACAGCCGCCGCGGCGTGCCGCTTTGTGCCGGGCTTCAGGCCTCGTCACCCGCCGACATGAATTAGTGATAAGGGATGTTTCAGGCCATGAGGAGGTGTCAGGATCAGGTTTGTGGCGCTGTTTCCCCTTCCTTACTTCTCTCGTGGGTCATCCGGGGACAGGTGGCTCCTGCATGCACAGCAGTCCCTCCATGCTTTGGTTGGCAGTGCACCAAGTTTGTGTACGTGCCTGTGCATTTGTGTGTGTGTGTGTGTGTGTGTGTGTGTGTGTGTGTGTGTGCGTTTTATCTCTTCTCAGCTCAGCGTCTTTACCTCGCAAAGCCGTGACCCCGGGGTCAATTCTGTATGTCCCGCGGATAACGCGGTACACACCTCGCAGCGATGCCCGGTAGTGTGTGTGTGTGTGTGCGTGTGTGTGTGTGTGTGTGTGTGTAGGTGAAAAACAGGTTGGCTCGGGTCTGATGGGCTCACAGATCTATTTCCACCTGCGAAGGACATGACCGTCAGACGTGTTGCTGCCCTCTCTCTCTCTCTCTCTCTCTCTCTCTCTCTCTCTCTCTCTCTCTCCCCCTCAGCACATCACACATGATGTGGAGTTGTATCATAAGATTTGCTCACGCTGTGTCAGACACTCAGAAGTTTTCATCAGTGGCTTTGTGGTCAGCCGCCTGTCGACACTGAACACTGAGTAAAGAAAGGCGTCCGGCGAGGAGGCGATGGAACCGCGGTGCTGCTGGGTTTTTTTTTGACCCATCAGTCAAACAGAACACTCTCAAATTAAAAAAAAAACAGTTTCGTTTGAATGTCCAAACTTTTATTCAAACGGCCTCGTTATCTCGCCGCTTTGCATAAATAAAACCAATTATTGACCCATTTAGAAGATGACGACGAGCCAGAGCGAGCCTCCGCTCCTCTGTCTGGCCTCCTTCCTGCAGGTCCAAACGCTCGCACGCTGCCAGATCTCAGCGTGCGGGGGACGGGTAGGCGTTGCTGTTCGTTTTGGGAGGGAACATAACAGAGTAACAGAGGAGAGAAGAGGAGCGGCGAGGACAGGTAGCCAGGTCGAGCAGGTTTGGTTGTCGGGTGTAGAGCACAAACATACCAGGAGGGCTGGTCCACAGGAATGTCACTCCAACGACTTCCCGAACGCCATCCTCACTCCCCCAGCTCCACCCTTCACCTCACCCCCCGCCGGGCCTCGGCGGCAGATGGAGCAGGGCGGGGTGAGGGGGGGCGGAGGGGCCGAGGATGTCCTATTTGTGTTGTGTTATGTGCTATAGTGAATTGCATGCATTATTGATGTCCCCCGTGATGCTACAGCATGAGCCTTTGTGCGAGCGTGTTAATCGGGAAGCTGAGGGTGCAACCCCCCCCCACCCCCACCCGACTGCGCAGGCTTCAGTCGCTCGTTTTAATCTCCCCCGACACGTGAGCGAGGGGACAGCCTTTCCTGAAACTTGGCACACAGTACAGGGTGGGGTAACCAGCTCAGACCGGATTGACAACCTCCCTTTTTAATGCCGTTCCCTTTGCTGCTTGTTGCGTCTCCTCCTCCTCCTCCTCCTCCTCCTTGTGGACTTTTTTCCACAGGGTCTGCCCCCCCCCCCCCCCCCCCCCTCCTTGTGGACTTTTTTCCACAGGGTCTGCCCCCCACACACACACACACACACACACCCCACACCCCTTCGTCCACCTCCCTCTCTTCACTCCGTCGCTCTCGACATGACACCGAGTGCACAGCCCACCTCCCAGCATGCACTCTGGTCCCCACTGCCCTCTGCCTATCTGACCTCCCCGACCTCTTACTCGGCTTCTTGCACACACACACACACACACACACACGCACACACATATCTACACAAGGACACAGGCAGCCGAGCACCTGCACGCAGATCAGATACTGCAGATACCCACGTTCACTCACTCGCGGTGTTTCCACAGGCAAAAGAGGCCCACAATATTTGTACACTGACACACCTGTGCTGTTGTGCGCTGATTAATGCGAACGTGTAAACGTGTAAAAGTGTAAACTTTAAAATCAGCCGTAAGCCGTTTGAACCGCAGCACTGTTGTGTTACTGTGCGGCCGCCTGCTTTGTGTTAGTATTTAAATTGGCAGCTTTGAATACGAACGCGTTTATTGTTAGTTTTAATATGTGAGCGTCCATTTGCCGTCACGTTAACCATGTGATGCTAAAGTGGAGGAGACACAGTGGAGATCAGATCAAATGACCACCTTCACCCACACTGACTCCAGCTTTTCTTTACATTCTCCAGCACAGAGAACAAATATGAACACACCTGTTAACCCATTGTTGTTAACACATGTTCTTCATCAATTTTTTTTTTTATTTTTTTAATGAAAACTCAATTTCCAAACCTGGATTACGCCTGACAACACTGCTCGTTGCTACGTAACCCGATATGACACGACTTTGTTGTGGCGTCTATAGGTTGATGTTACTCGAGTGTTGAACTGTGTGATGAACAACGCGACACAGGAGGACAAGCACAGGCGTAAATACAGACGTTAACAAATGAATACCTGATACAGATCAGAGATATTTAATGATGAATTTAAAAAAAAACTTATATCCATGTAAATAATGATATGTTTTTTTTTTCTCTTCTTCTTCCATGTCCATCCGACTCTTTGGCTCTCAGACAGGCAGACGGACAGACGGCAGGACGGATACACGGGTGGGGCCTGTGCTAGGCGGCTCGGCGGCAGGCTGGTGGAAGATGTCGTCAGGAGCCGGTGGGAGGGGCGGCAGGCAGCTCAGGGGGACGGCAAGCGGCGGGGGCGGAGGAGGGCGAGGAGGGGCAGGGGAAGCGGAGGAAGGCCCTGTGGGGATCCCCTTCCCTGAGCACAGTGCCGACATCCTGGGCAACCTGAACAAGCAGCGGCTCAGCGGGCTGCTGTGCGACGTGCTCCTGGTTACCCAGGACCGGGAGTTCCCGGCTCACCGCTCCGTCCTGGCCTCGTGCAGCTCCTACTTCCACAAGCTCTTCACGTCGGGCGCCGCCGCGGACCAACAGAACGTCTACAGCATCGACTTTGTGGCAGCAGAGGCTCTGGGAGCACTGCTGGACTTTGCCTACACGGCCACGTTGACCGTCAGCCACAGCAGCGTGGCTGACATCCTCGCCGCCGCGCGCCTCCTGGAAATCTCACCGGTCCAGGACGTCTGTACACACCTGCTGGACACCAAAGTGCTCTCCCCGCCGGTACGACAACCTTATCATGCGCACAAAGCGATGTGTGTCAGTGTGGGATTTAAGGCTTCAGATGAGATTTGAGTCACGCTTGTAAACGTCTTAGACACAGCGCAGTTCTTGAAACGCCTTCAGGAATCAAGCGGGTTCTACCATCCCCTTCAGTAAACAGTGAGCACAGTCAGGCTTACATCACGGCCTTTATCAGTCTCTCTCTCGCCGTGCCCAGCACACGCCCACGGCCTCGGGCCTCGTTCAGCGCTTACTCATTCTGGACCAATCGCTGGCGTGCAGGGACAGTGTGCACTTTCACAGACTAATGACACAGTATATAGCAGCTACACTCCAACGTGGTCAAGTCTAGCTGTGATATGCCGTGTCTGAATGCATACAGGCCCGCGCCATGTCGCCGCAGTCACGGGTCGCATCATGGCGAGCATGTCAAAAAAACAACAACAACAAAGAAAGATGTTTACAGTTTCTGTTTCTGTGACTGTAGCCAGGCCTCTGCGCTGCTGCTTCTTGATCCGTGCACACCAGTTCAGTTGTTTGGCTCATTAGTTTTTATTATCTCGTTGTACACGCAGCAGCATACGGCGCCTCAGCGCGAGCGTCCAGGACTCGCTCCGCTAGTCGTCTGCTCACACTGATAGTTCTTCCACTTTCACCTTTCATAATGTGATTTCTTTGTTTTTATTTTTTCTTCCTCTTTGTCTTGCACAATTCTTCACCCATTCTCTCTCTCTCTCTCTCCCCCTCGTTTCACCAGGCGGGCAGCGAGCAAAGAGATGAAGATGAAAATAAGGAGGGAAAAGGCAGAGGGGGAAAGGAGCAGGGGAACCGCGTGCGGGCCCGGGAGTACCTGGAGTACTTCCTGCGAGGGGCGCACTGGAGCAGCAGCTGCAGCACGCCAGAGCTCAGGGACCTGCCTACACACCTGCACTTTAACCACGGCAATGGCCCCAGCAACGGGGCCCCCGGTGGCCCCGGTGAGTACTACTCCCCCTTGGCCCTCGCCTTAACCCAGGCCCCGACGCAGGAGCTGGAGGAAGAGGAAGAGGAGGAGGAGGAGGAGGAAGATGGCGAGGCGGTGCAGGGCAATGGAGCAAGCCTGGGCTCGTCTTACTACCCCCCGTCCCAAAACGGGCACTTGTACCTCCCTTCTGAATCTAGGCTGGGACAGGAGACAGAAATGGAGAACGGGGCGAGGGAGGCGTTGGCGAGGGGGTCGGCCAGTGCCCTCCTGCAGCAGATGATGGACTCCATCGAGAGGCAAAAGGAGCGCGCGACCACCGGGGAGGAGCCGGGAGACGGGGACGACCCGGACATGGAATTTTACTTGAATTATTTTAACAGCACGCAGCACGAGGATACGGCTTCGGCTGCTGTGACGCAGGGCGTGCCACCACTCTGGTTATCACTGGGCAGTGCGGGCCAAGAGAGAGTCGGAGGAGAAAGGGTTGTTGGAGAGCGGGGCGGCGGGGGCGGCGGGGGAGGAGGAGGAGGAGGAGAGAGGAAGATGCGCTCCAAGGCCTTCCAGAAGTGCCCCATATGCTCCAAGGTCATCCAGGGAGCAGGCAAACTCCCCCGACACATCCGAACGCACACAGGAGAGAAGCCCTATGAATGCGCCATCTGCAAAGTGCGCTTTACCAGGTAAGTCCAATTAATGAAGTGCCTGCCCCCTGTCACGCGTACTCACAGGCTCGGACTTGGCACCGCAGCCAAACGCCACAAAGCCAAGAGCAGGAGAATTAAGACGAACCAACTTAGCTTAGCATTAAGGCGACTGCCCCGTTCCTAAATCTACATGTTTACCTCCATTGTCCTGGCCAATGTCACACTGATGCTAAATGTTCATCGAAAGTTAATCAAGTAGAAAGTTCCATGGCTGAGGGGGTGGGGGGGGGGGGTCAGATGGTCATAAAGGTCGGTTTTATGATAACAGCCTTCATGGCAAAGTCCTGGAATTTTAGCACAGGGGTCCTATAAAAGAAGGCAGTGCCACGGCCGTGTTATCAAGTGGAGGGCTGCTATAAGGGGGGGGCGGGGGGGGGGGGGGGGGGGGGGGGGGGCGCAGGCCCTGAATGCTGCTCTACGTGCTCCGATGCAGTCATTTGAACTTTTGATCTCTGGTTATGTTGATTATTGCCCATGGCAGAGTAGTTACACCCCCCCCCATCCCCCCCACCCCCACCCCCACCCCCCCTCTCTCTGTCGCTCCCTTAACTCTGTTCTGAAATCTGCCGTGTGGCTGAGAGACCAGAGTGCACGCTGGTTGTTTCCCTGTATTTACTAGCCCCGCCTTTTCCTTGAAATTGTTACCTTAATTAATTAATCAGTTGACTTGTGCTGGGTGGGGAGGGGGGGGGGACAGAAATACCCAGAACCTCTGCTAACGCGACAGGTAGAGAGGACCAGGCCGCCTTTGCCTCAAAGCTAAATTTGACCGATGGTGGGGAGGGGGGTGGGGGTGGGGGGGGGCTGTATTGTCGCCTTAATCCTGTGTGATCAGGGTTAAGAGTGCGCGGCGCATGGTAATAAATCACTCCTGTCCTTTAAATAATTCACCTCTGTCAGGTTGCCAGTTTGTTTTTTTTTTTGTGTGTGTGTGTGTGTGTGTGTGTGTGTGTGTTTCTCCTCACCTACATCCAAGTTTCTTTGTTCATTTCTGGATGTGGGACACCATATGTGCAGACCTGTTTGGGTTGCAGTGGGTTTTATTTGTTTGACTTTATGACATGGAACGTGTGTATTTGTGCGTATTTGTGCGTATGTGCGTATTTGTGCGTATGTGCATGTTAAGCAGGAGTCGCAGTAGCAACGCTCGCTTATTCAGAAGCCCTCTGCCCTGGATGCAGACGGGTGAGATGATTTAAGTGCTGGAGAGAGATAGTAAGAACGCGGGGGGGCGGGGGGGGGGGGGAGGAGTCACGGCAGGCTGATAAAGTTTAGTGGGCGGTCTATCAGGGCAAAATAATCACTGTTCCAGTTTGTAATGAGATGACGACACAAGATTCAGTGTATAAAGTTTGATATTGTATCAATCAGACAGTTGTCAGAGGACTCATTAATTATTGCATGTTTGATATGAGACAGCCCATAACCAGGAATTCAACCAAAACACAGGGAGCGTGAATAGAACCAGGCTGCAGAACTAAAAAAAGAAAAAAGAAAAAAGTTTTCAAATAGATTGTGAAATGGCTCCGCTTGCAGAGGACGTTTTTCACACATGTCCTCGTCTTCAAAGACAAACGAAAAGACACATGAAAGATGTCAAGTGACGCAGTTTCTGTGCAGTTACACATGTAACGTTTATGGCGTCTTCTCGGATAATCCCATTAAACCAGATCAAATAGATGGGCTGTTCTGGGAATGAATTTAAATTGGCCTTTTTTTTTTCCCTGTTCGGAGTTAAACGTGTCATTTGGACATGATGTTACGCGGCTTGATAAGTAACTGAAATGAAAAAACCCAAAGCCAGCTGTGTTTACTGAGTGTCTGTCAGTCGGTCTGAGCCAATCCTCTCCCTCTCTCATTGTTTTCACTTTACTGATACTGACTCTGCGCCTCTCTGTTTCTCTCCGCACCAGGCAGGACAAGCTCAAGGTTCATATGCGGAAACATACAGGAGAGAAGCCTTACCTGTGTACGCAGTGTGGCGCCGCCTTTGCCCACAATTACGACCTGAAGAACCACATGCGCGTACACACGGGCCTGCGCCCCTACCAGTGCTCAAGCTGCTTTAAGACTTTCGTGCGCTCGGATCACCTGCACCGCCACCTCAAGAAGGACGGCTGCAACGGCATCCCCTCTCGTCGAGGTCGGAAGCCTCGGGTGCGAGAGCCGGGGCTCCTCGAGGCCCCCCTGGGCCTGCTGAGCCCCAGCTCCGACACAGGCGCCGGGCCTCGTGGCGTCAGGGGGCGGCGGCGTTCCGAAGCAACCTCAGCGGCGGAGGAGGGCGGAGGTCCCGGCGCTCATGCACACAGTCCTCAGCTGCAGGATTTGGTAGGGGGGACGGGGCCCTGAGACTGCAGGGGCACCACGGACACTGCTGGATACCATAGTCACTGCGCTGCCTGTCAGACAGGCCGGTGACCAGAGGAGAGAACACACGCAAAGGCAAAGTTAAAAAACAAAACAACAAAAAAAAAAAAATCAACAACAAAACAACTAACTATTCCTCTATAAACCAAATCAGGGTGTCACAGAAATCTAATCTTTATATTTCTTTCTCGTTTTACTTTCGGAAAAAAAAGTAGACTTGCAAGCACTTGAGTCGTTTTGTTTTTTATTTTATTTTCTTTTCTTTTAAAGAGCAAAGAACGCTTCAATTCATGCACCCGTCACGTCCACTTTCTGGGCCATTCCTTTCTTTGTAAGATTAGGGGGTTTTATACATTGGCATATGAGCTTAGGCAAATGTAAAATAGAAACATGGAGACTCTCAGCGACTATGCAGTTGATTTCGATTTTTATTGGTTTTTGTCCTCACAGCCTTCGAGCTCTGAGCAAGGTGTCTGTCAAGAACCTTCTGGCTGCTGTACGGGTGAAGCGAGGACAAATCCTCCCAGTGAAAACAACTCTTTTTCTATTCTTTTGCAGGTCTGAAATGTACAGTTACCATAGAAACAACATTGCCACAATATGGCATATGCAAGAAAACTCACCACAGTTTTGATGAAACCATTTTTTTTCTCTTTTTTTTTTTCTTTCCCCACTCTAAATGTTCCAGAAAGGATCAGACCAGGGTTTGATTGAAGTGTTACTTACTCTGTAAATGAATCTATGGTTTTGTCTTGTTGCAAAACAAATCCACGTTGAGTCGAATCCACTTATGCGGGGACTCGTCAGCTGCGGGACGGGGGGGAAAACGAGGGGCGGCGGGTTCGTGTTTGTGAAGCACTACCATCGTCAATGCATCTGTTGGCTTGACTGCATTGCCTCTTATTCCCCACAACTCTGCAAAGTCAGCATTTCTGTTTTCCCTTTTGATTTTCGTCTTAATTTGTTTTTGTTGTTGTCGTCGTCGTCGTTGTTCCTTTTGTTGACTGCTTCGGGTACTTGACACTTTATAATTGTATACATGTATATACAGCAGGTGGTGATATGACATTGGTCCCCCTCTTAACGCTGAGGGAAACTTACCAGTCGGGTTTTTCCTCTTCGGCTTGATGTCATATTTCTCACAGAGTGAAGCTCGCGGGTGAACCGGGAAAAAAAAACTGTATGAATGTTCGATGAAAGAAACAACAACAAAAAAAAAACATTGTCACCCATTTGTCCTAAACTTAACACTTGACATGTATAGTTCCTGCCCAAAGGATGGGAGGGTGGGGGGTTGGGGGTGGGGGGGGGGGGGGGGGGGGGGCGATGGAATGAATGTGCTTTAACTTTGTGCAGTTGTTCGGAATCTGTCCTTGTGTAAAAAGGCGCGGGTAGCATTTAACCAGCCGCAGGTTAAAGGAATGGCAGGGAGCCTGAGTGAGAGACTGACAAAAGACGAAGAAGAGATAGATGAGCACCTTTTTTTTTCCTATGTTTGCACAGCTTTACTAAAGATATCCAAGAGAGCGACAGACAGACAGACAGACAGAGAGAGAGGGAGAGAGACAGAGAGGGATATTTCAGGAAGTGGGCTGGTGTCGGGGAGCGAGCGGAAGCAGGTTTATGCATCATGCTTATTCCAATCTTTTTTGCCCGAGGGACCACACAACCGTGAGGCAACCTGTACGATGAAGAAAGCAATAAATACCTGTCCGAGTTGGTCGGCCAAATAGGAGCGCAGCTGCAGCTGGTTGATGTGGAGGGGGGGGGGGGAGGGAGGGAGGGAGGGATGGATGGGGGACCAATGGAAGGGGAGGGGGATCTCACAATGTCTGTTGCATTCCAAAAAATAATCTCCCCCAGCTCAGCCACGTTTCCAGGCAGGAGGGGATCAAATCAGGCCTTTTCCCTCTCCCCCTCTCCCCCTCTCCCCCTCCCCCCCTCTCCCCCACTGCAGTCCTCTAATGCCCCCGAACCAGCCTGGAGGGGATATTATTATATCAGAGTCTGGTGTTAGTGTGGGTAGGACGCCTGGTGCTGGCAGTTTCAGTGTGCGATTGTGTTTTACATGTTTGTGTGCACGTGTGTGTGTGTGTGTGTGTGTGTGTGTGTGTGTGTGTGCGTGTGCGTGCGCGGCAGCCAGGGTCCCTCTGGCCACATCATCACTGTGTGAGTCAGCCACAGCCTGTTCAAACATGCACCCTGAGCTGCCAGCTCCAGTGCACTCTCTCTCTTTCTCTCTCTCTCTCTCTCACACACACACACACACACACACACATGCTCACTGAGTCCAGGTATCCTGTAGAGAGAGGAGGAAAACACCAGAGTTGTCATAGCTGTTCCAAAATTGTCCGTAACGACATACATCTGGATTGGTGCGTTTAATTTTAAAATATGTAGCTGTGTTGTTGTTGTTGTTGTTTTGTTTGTTTTTTTTCACTCCAAGTCCAGTTTTATTTCCCCTGCCAGCACACTGAGCCTTCACATCAGGAGGCCAGCGTGCATGTGACTTAAAGCCCCACCGCCCCTTTGATATCTGCAGTAGTGCTGTGGTCCAACTCCCAGTCCCTTATTGCACCTTAATTGGAAAGAGGCAGGTAATGATTGCACTTTGTTACTGAGGAGCGCACTTTTGTCAACAAGACGGGTACTTTGAAACAAGCCAGGTGCAAACAATAAGACGAGTCCCTTCTCTGGCCCACGGGGCGAATTTGAGCTCCTCCACTGGTTTGGTTCAGGTTTTGATGACAAACTGCCAAAAAAAGAAGAAGAAGAAGAAAAAACGAATCAAACCGGAAATATGCAATTTCAGAAAGAAAAAAAAAAAGAAAATTGTGAAAAAATGTACTTAATTAAATCGATCCATATAACTGATTGCACTTGAAGTTAGTTGTTGAGAGAAATGTCGTGAGTCGTCTTTATGTCTTAATGCGAAGAAAATGGGATGGAAGGAGGATGCTGACAACGAAGAAAGGGTACTGCGTTTGTGTGTATGCGCGTGCATGTGTGTGTGTGTGTGTGCGTGCGTGCGTCAGTGCATTTTTTTCTTTGTGTGTGCATGTGCACAAGCATGCATTGCTGGCTGGCAGGCTGGAGGGTCTCAGGACAAGCTTGGATAAACAAACTTCACGTCTACCCCATCTGTTCACCAGCTCCTCTCGTAGCTCGGCGTGTTCTCCGAGGAACCGCAGTGATAATAGGTCCAGGGTACCACAGACGCAAGAACGCCATATTGTTAAACAGCTCATCGGACAGTGTTGCGTGTTTACTTCACAGCTCTCTCTCGGTGCAGATTTGCACAACTCTTTGTTTACTCTTTGTCGATCATTGTTGGGCGTTGACGAGGTCTCACCTTCTTTTTTTTCTTTTTTTTTTGCGTCTCCATTCTGATAAAGGTGGGTTTTATTATTGCACAGCTGGACTCCCACAGGCAGACCAATGTAAGCCGGGTATGTCCACCTGCTTTGTGATCGTTGTGTATAGTGGTACTTGGTATGGACTTTTTACACTCACATAGTCTTGATGTGGCAGACACCTGTGAGCCATCTTTAACACATGTTCCGTTGGACCTTCATGTTTCCCCAGATGTCTTATACTGTTTGTTGATCAACCAAAGCTCTTTGCCATCGATCTTACTCTGCTATAGATCAGAGATATAAGAAGTATGTCTATAATTTATCCAGCCTGGGCCTCCCTGGCTGAGCCACATACAGATGCCCTCCTCTTGAATGCATATGCAGAACTGTGTGTGTGGAATCAAAAACATTTACTTGAGTTTGTCGCTTTCTCTCGCTCGTTATATTCTTGTGGATACTAGAAATCAGAGGTTTAAGGATGTATAGTTTGTTTTTTTTTTCCGTCTCCACTTGTTTTTTTCTTAAAATAACCTGTTGTGCTACAGCTATTTTGTTTTCGAGCAGTTTTACATGGCTGTATGTGTTTAAGTGTGTGTGTGAGTGTGTGTGGTGGTGGTGGTGGTGTAGGGGGTTTGGGGTTGGTATAGTGTTTTTTTTTTAAATTTTTTTGCTGTGCCAGGAGGGTGGGGTAAAGGGGTGCAATGGGTGGGGTTCTATGGATATAAAGCCTGATAGCACTGGAAATGGTGCTTTAGCTGAGAGAGCAAAAGTTTGCACTAATGTTAATTGTCCTTGTCCTGCTTATGGGAGAAGGACAGGAGACCTCAGAAAGGCCGGCGAGTTTCCATGAGCACAGAGCAGCGTGGTTAATACTCAACGGTCTCATAAAAAGTCCATCCAACCCCTTCAAAGAAAAGAAATAACCATGTACAGCATATTAAAAAGTACACAGACATCCAACGACAACAAATACCAAAGGATGAAAGAATGGCTTGCGTACAAGTCAGTGGACATTTTCCTGCTACCAATCTAATGTTGGATTAATCGAGGTTTACTGGTGAACCCGAAGGCTCTTGAAAAGAGATTCTGGATCCTAGAAATGTTGGGAGAAATTGCAAATCATATTTGCATTTATATTTTAAAAAATATATTTCAAATATACAGCATTTGGGAAATTAAGTAGTAGCAAAGTCTCGCCGAAAATGTTCAAAACATTGGAGTGGGCACTGATGGGATGGTTGAGATGTAATGTGGGAGCAGTGGCTGATTCCAACTCCAAGAGCTGGGACTTTGTCAGGATTTGTTTCATGTTCAGCGAACGGATGAGTAATTGTTTGAAATTCGAATGAAATCTATTGTTAAACACTGTCACTTTGATCCTCGTTTAAAAAAGGGGGTGATTTCAGTTTCTTTTTTTTTTCTTTTTTTTTTTTTTTTGAAAAGTGAAATTGAATCCAAATGTTTGTTTTGTTTTGTTTTGTTTTAATTGAAGCAGAGTGTGGCCTTTCCTGAGCAGCACTAAGCTCCTCGTCTGGTTGTATTGTGCAGTGTGGGGCTGAGGCTCAGTCCCACCAGGTGGACGGTGCAACATCCCGAGCCTCAGTGTGCCTTAACGTGGGCGGGGGATGACAAAAAGACACACACCTTCTTTCCTCCTCCTCTAAATTCCTTCTTGTTTTCCGCCCGTATCTTAAGACCAAATTGAATAAGCTGGATCGGAGCGCGTTCTGAAATTGACTTGACCTGAGTGAACTGATAAATAACGGCGTACTTGCCACTCGCCTCTATGGCTCCATAAACTGGTGTGTCCCCGGCCTCAGCCCCAGACCAAGGTCAACTCTGACACAGGCTGCACGGAGACAGTCTCCCAACGTCACTACAAGTGTGTTAAAATCTGACCTTCGCTGTGTGTTTTTTTGTTTTGTTTTTCTTGTGTTGTTATCAAATATTTTCGGTGAATCTCTCTGAGAAGTCCATCAAACAAAAAAAAAAACGACCGACAATTATCATAATGATAGCTGTAAATAATCGAGCGAAGCAGGACGCGGTGACTGTTATCGCAGACTGTTTGCTTTGCTTTGTCGTTTTGCTGCACACCTGATTTTCTTTTTTTATGCGTGTGTGTATGTGTGTGTGTGTTTTCCATCAAGCTCTTGATGCACACCAAGCTGAGTGCAGCATATGCAGTACGGCACTATGCGCAGCGTGGCTCTGGCACTTACACAGACAGCCCTGGGTCCTTCAGAGGCAGGCTGCTGTCTGTTGGCTGCTCTCAGCCAAGTGGGGACAGTTTGCACTTGGAGTCCCTCACAAGTCTCATGGGGGTCAAAGGTTGGCGTACAGGAGGAGGATTAAATACGGGTGGTAGGGGAAGGCTGGGTGTTGTTTTCCCGGGATGAGTTTAGAAAGCCGAGGTGATAGCCAGAGTACGATAAGAAGTGTAACACAAATGAGGTTGCCACAGATTTCACATGCAACAATGCAACAGGGACAACGTCGCTGATCTTTTATGTCTCTATGTAAGTACTTCTCAGGTGGAAAATACACTGCTATGCATTGGTTTCAGCGTCAGTCCATAGTTACCCGCTCAACGTAGTACTACTTCTACTACTACTACTACTACTTCTGTCTCCGCCTCTGTTGTCCATGTTGTCCAATGTTTAACACGATAGTTCCCAGAAAGATTAAAAACAGGAAGCTCGTTGGGAAGTTAAATGTATAAATCTCTGTCTGCTATTGATCCGGGGAAATGTTTGTTGGAGGGAAGGGAGCCACTGGAGATTCGGTCTTACGGTCAGACTGAAGCTTTTTTGAAAGGAGATGGGTTTATGGAAAAGCACAGAGGCGAGGGTTGTGTGTCTGTGTGTGTGTTGGGGAGTGTGTGTGTGTGTTGGGGAGTGTGTGCGCGCTCTCTCGCTTTCTTCTCTCTCCGGACTCCGAGTCGACATCTTTGCTGCCGACCGGCCTTCAATCAAAGATCACACACCCTCAGCAGGGGGGCCGGGGGGGGGGGGGGGGGGGGGGGGGGGGGGGGGGGGGGGGTGGAGACCCGGTTTCAGTTTTCAGTCACCTAAACCAATTCTCAGATACATTCCATGACTTCATGCTGTCCATTCCCACTTTGGCGTTTTTGGCAGGTGTAAAGGATGAAGGCTGGAGACGACATTTGTCTGTCTAACCTCACTTTTCACTCTACCTTGTGACAGACAGACAGACAGAGAGACAGACAGTTCATAATGTTCCCTGCTATCCAAACTGCCTTGTTTTTTCCCCAGCTTCTGCAGTTGTAACGAATGCACTTTGCAAAAGGCCGTCCTGGATTTTGTGTGCATTTATTTTAAGGTTATCACTGTTGTTATTGTGGTTTGTTTTTTTTTTTTCGGTTTGTCTGGGCTGTCTTCTCAGTGCAGATGATTATTTAAATGCAAAACAAACAAAAAGATACACAATTCTGAAAAGTGAGAGAAGAAAAGACTTGAACATTCGGTATCTGAACATATACAAATACATCTCTGTAATTGTACCACCATACCTGCTATATGCAGCCATTGCATAGTCCCACAAAGGCAGGGTTAGGGGGTAAGGACTGATCTCTCCTTACCTGCTCCATGCTGACTGTCTTAATTTTTTTTTTTTTTTGGCTCGTATTTGGGAGACTCCTTTTCTTGGGAAAAAAAAAAAAGAAACCTGTATAACAGTTGCAAGGCTTTCTGAGAAGGCTGTCTGTGCTGAATGTTAAACACGCAGTGTTGTATCCACTGCAGAATCTTTTTGTCTGCATTAACGCCCTCGCTGCGCGGTTAAAGGCTGGATCTGGTATCCGACGAGAGCTTAAGTGAACAAGAAATGGATAAAACAGCCAAATGACCATCATGGACTATGTGCGAATCAGTTTTGTTTTGTTTTGTTTATTTTTTTTTATTTTTTGGCCTTAACATCTATGTCATACCAAGATTATTGCAGTAGAGTTGAAAGAATAATATTGATCATAATAAACATTCAGTCAATCTATAGTTCAGTAAATGGTTTAAGTTGGGAGAGAAAGACAGAAATAGGCAACTATATATGATAGATTGATTTGTAACTGTGATTATTATTTACAGAGGGTTTTTTTTTTCCCCCTGATGCACATTTGACAATGGTGGAATATGACCCATTTCTTCTGTCTGGAAAATGAATTGTAAATGCACACAGATTCCCGTTAAGGCAGGAGACTGTTTCCGCGTCTTTCTGTGAGTTCAAAGTTCATCATTGTCGGATGTCGGACCACCTCCCTGTCTCTCTCTATCCCAATAAGTGTATTCCAGACGCAGAATACCTGCTGTGAAGTCACGAACTGAAAGGAGTTACAGCCAGAAATGCAACATCATCAAGATTGCAGCAGCCGTTATTTTTGTCCAACATGATTCCGTGTGAATTTCATGTTTAAATAATCATTTTCTCATTACAAAGTTGTTGTTGTTTTTTTTACTGCATAGCAGTCTGTCAGTCCATATCTGTTGGAAGCTGCAGGGCGGGGGGGAAGTGTGGGTGATTATTTTTTTCTTTTTTTTTTTGAGAATTTGCACTTTTTGGTGACGAAAAGAAATTGTACATGAGACCACTAAATCCACACAGTCTAAACCATATAATTCCATTTTGTGTCATTTTTTTTTGTTGTTGTTGTTGTCGTCGTTGTTCTGTTTTTTCTTTTTTTAATATATCCAAAAATGTCTGGCATCTGGTTGTCTGGTTTAAAGAATATAAAATCTTTCTATTAAAAACAATGGTTGCAAAGTATTGCGATGATACAGTTGTCTCTTATTCTGGTGTAACATGGAGACGTATTAACGTGATGATACGTTTCTGTTGTCTTTCTCATCTGCAGAAACATAATGCAACGACTTCAGTTCCATACAGCAACCAGGAGGTGGCAGTGTTGTCACTGTTATGATGATTTGAGGATGCAGTGATTATCAATTGCTGCCACACAGTACTTCTCTCTCTCACTCACTCACTCACTCACTCACTCACTCACTCACTCACCCTACTTAACGCCCACTAAGGACCAAGTTGTGTACAGTCATGTACACTGGCACACATTCGGCTATTGCTTACATTCAAATCACGTATGTACAAGCAGCGCAGTGCCACATGCTGTACAGACGCTGTAATATGAGGCCGCCGTGCATCAAGAGCATTGCACGGAAGTGGTTTCTGAGGACGTTCACTCACACTGTGTCGCGTGTTGGCCTTGTGCGTTGGAATATGTCTCGAACGGTGACGACTATTTTAAATCTGATTTGTCTCAGAAGTCCAGCGGTGGACTGCAGCCGCTGGCTTCTTGTCACCATGTCTCTTTGTTTTTCTCAGCCCGTCTCCCTGAGGCGATCCTGAGGGGTGACAGAGGTCACAGAACAGCTCATTAACCCCACCCCGACAGCCCACACATTGCTGCAGTCCTCGGGCCCAGGCTGCACACACATTTTATAATGCCCCACTAATAGCAGTTAAGTCGACTTAAGCCCGCACCTTCAGCAGTATGCTTTCAGGACTGCGACTTGACACATGTATGTGTTTTTTTGATGTTGTATCGTACCATTATGTTTCAGTATGTTTTCATGGTAAAATGTGGCACATGTGGAAAAGAAAAATCTGGCGCTCATGCCTCTTTCCCGAAATAGAACCACGTTAAAGCATCTAATGTAATTTATATCCACAGCGAGTAATATATTACTCTGAGATGGTTTATTCATTCTCATTGAACCTGTTGGCCAGATGTCTCGGGGCCCCGAGTCATTAATTGTTATGTTTGTGAGGTATCTAAAAACACAGTGGGATATGCTGTTATTTTCCATGTTCAGACATCATTGTTACAGTCAAAACATATTGGATAAGAGGAACAGCAGCACTTCAGGGGCTGGGAGATGCCTGGGAGCTGTTGTCTGCTGTCTCTTGTGGTATTATTCCCTGCGTCTGTGCACGCAAACGCGCACACACGTGTGTGTGTGTGCACATGCCTGCAACTGTTTCTGTTTTCGTGTTTGTCTATATGCTAATGCGCAAAAGGTGTGGTGTTTTGTTTTTTTTTATAATCTTACTCGCTGGTGCACATGTGCACGCACGCCATTGTCATTAAGGCTCACAGCAAATGAGCCTCTCACTGCCCTCGCAATGAGCCGCTGCAGACAGGCTGCAATGTAAAGGAAACAGTGGCACATGCACGCTAGCCTCATTTTCAACAGTGCACACCTTTCTCCAGGGACATAAAATGCCCCTGCCTCTGCACACTGTGGGACATGAGTTTCATCCAAACTAGATGCCGTCCTCAATAAAACCCACGTGAGCCATCTCTGCAGTATAGATTTCCAGTTTCTCTGAGGGTATATTTTGTTCAGATCAGGTGTCTAAACTGCTCAATATGACAATAATTAGGCAGCACGGAAGACGTGTGCTTTCTTATGGTGATAAGGGACATTGACCTTTAACCTGTGCACCCTTGTTGTCCCCCCCACCACCGCACTCCACCCGTCCCATATGCCCTGAGCCAACTCCCCCCTTCCTCTTGCTGTGTCCAGCTCCCATCAGGAAGGATAGAGGGGGGATTGGACAGGCTTGGAGCCTTGCCTCTGGCCATCTCTCCTCCTCCCCAGAGAACAGAGGACTGAGGTGCCTTTAAACCACTGCGGCAAAAACCCTACCAAAACCCTGCAGTCATTAATATGCAAAAATGCAAATGAGTAGGTAATTAAGAGCTGGAGCTCTCTGGAGGCTCTTTGATTGCTAATGAATTCTAATCTACAAAGAAAAGGGGGGAGGGGAAGAGAAAAAGAGATGAAAGAAATAAAGAAAACAACGGAAAAGGAGAAGCATCGATTCGCATTTTGTAATATCCATGTTTTCATTTCCAATGTGTTTTTATCCGGAAGCTATGGTGTGAATGATTAGCACAGTTTTAAGACACTGTGTTGGGAGGAATATATATATATATATATATACGCATGCGCAAGCGCACATGCACATACATACATACATACATACATACGTATATACACACACACACACACACACACACACACACACACACACACATATATATATATAAAATACACTGTATATACAACCTTTATATCAAAAAACAATTTATATCAATTGAGGATGGAGGATGGATTTGTCATGTTTGTCCGTTGATAAACAAAATCTTCCTGATGACATGAATATCAATAGGCAGAGAGGGAGATCTCTAATGGACACAGTGCCGTAATTGTGTAGA
This sequence comes from Trinectes maculatus, assembly GCA_016785345.1. Taxonomy (NCBI): domain Eukaryota; kingdom Metazoa; phylum Chordata; class Actinopteri; order Pleuronectiformes; family Achiridae; genus Trinectes; species Trinectes maculatus. The sequence goes on along the minus strand of JAFBJQ010000414.1, from coordinate 429,256 downwards.
TACTGCTAATTAGTGGAGAAGATGACAGGCGGGCGTGTGTGTGTGTCTGACCAGTGGCGAGCGGAGAAAATAGAGGGTCAGATATCTCAACAGTGTGTTTCTTTGCTGCCGTAGCAGCTGTGCGCTGAAGTAAAGGAGATGTCATTTCATCACTTCTGTGAGCCATAACACATCCCCACTTCCACTCTAACTCATTCACTCTGTCACTCACACACACACACACACATAGGCACACATTGCTGTTATTGTTGTTGCAGTGCTCCCACTACATCAACAATCTCGCCGTCCCTCCCCCACACCGGCTCACATCTATCTCCCTTTCACTCCCTCTCTTCCCCCTCCTGTCCTGGGCAGCCCTGACATGCCTACTTCAATTGATTTAGAGTCAATTCAGCTTCTGATCTGATTGTTATCATGTGACTCTTTGTACCCCTCCCCCTCACTATATGACTATTATTTCCAGATTGGGATGCTGATCCTTTTTTCTTTTTTTTTTTTTGGACTCAGGTAGGAACACTCCTGTCTGCTCGGCATCCTCCCAGTCTGTTTCCTCATACGTCTCACCTTCCGATTCATCTCTGAAAAGTGACACCTCAAAAATCAACCGCCGCCGCCGCCGCCGCAGTGTGCTGTGTGCTCTCCTCCTCCCGTCTCCTCCTCGGCGGTACAGCCTGCTGCTGGCTTTCTCAAATGCCCAGCTTTGTAAACAGGGATCTGGTGTTTTTGTTCACTGTACCTGAAGCGTGGGTGGCAGAACAGGGGCACCCATGCAACTGCACAATAATGGGAATCCAAGATGGCAGAGAGGGGTCCCATAAAATCACCAGAGAGAGAGAGCAGTGGAAGGCGGCGTGCAGGAGAGCCATTGTCAAATGAGAGCAGACAGAAGCCAGCGGGACTGTTGATTTAGTTTTTCCTTTGGTAAATAGATTGTTGATTTGCGTTGTGTTTGCCTGTCTGTGTTGGATCCTGTGTGGAAGTGTAGTGTTTGGGAGGATTAATGTCACGGACAATCCCTCAAACTCATTTTCTTTCTCGCTCTGTGGGAATTACAGATTGGGGGGGGGGGGGGGGGGGGGGGGGGCACACACGACTTTGTATTTCCTGCAGAAGAAGTGAAATCTGGGTTCATTGTGTCCCTTTTTCGAGTTGGGCTGTTTTGAATACTTGTGTGAATTCAGGGAAGATAGTCTGTCCTCTCGCTCCAAACACCCGTCTCAACTATCTCTGAGAGGGCACAACATAACCTTGTGTGCAGGCCCCATTTAAATCACTCTCACGGCTCTCCGCCGCATTTTATTGTTGTTTAACGCGTTGGAAGTCGGTGTGAGTTTGGGTGTTTTCTGCCAGGCGGAGGCTGTAACACGGGGAAGAAGCTTGACGAGAGTCGGTTTATCACGAGCACAGGGAGCACAACAGATAGATCCCCCCCCCCATCTCCTCCCCTTCAGCACGGATAGACTGGGAGCATGGGCACTCAGCCAACACTATCAATCTATCCGCTCCTACCCCCAACCTCTAACTCTTGTTGGAGGACAGCTTCCAAAGGGCCACGGAAGCATGAATCATAACCCGGCTATGAGGAGCTGTTATGCCTCTAAATGCACGTGTTGTGGCTCAGAACCACTCGGTTGCGTTGCCATTAACGACAGCCTCACCGGTGATTGTCACAGCCCTGTAACAAAGTTGTAATGTGTAGGGGGCTGAGTGTGTTCAGGGAGACGGATTGTTGGTCTTGGCCTAGTTTCCTTGTCTGATCAGAAACCTGCGCACCTCTGCCCTTCCCCCACCCAAACCTAAGCCTCTACTATTACAGGCTGTGAGGGGCTCGGTATGGAGCGAGGTGAGCAGCTTGCCTCGCCACTGAGCCCTGTGTGCATTTTGTGTGCTGCCCATACAGTATGTTTACTGGCTTATCGTAGTGTGTGATATAACCTGGCGATGTGGTTTGGCTTGCATGGCTGGCTTCGTATGAGCAGAGCCGGGCGGCAAAGGGGGATAAATGTGTGTGAGATGTGAGAGCGGCGAGGTGGGTAACAAACACCAGAGCCAGCCACGAGACCGTGGCAACAAAACGCTGTTTTCTGATGGAGATTCAAACAGCTCGAATCAAAGGTAACATATGTAATGGGTCTCTACTATGATGCCTCTTGACTTGGTCTCTGAGGATGAAAAAAAATAATTAGTACACATTATTACACATTATTACTCAGGGTTATTTCTTGTGTAACTCAAAATACAGTACGTATACATGGGTAAATATTTCATTCAAATGTACAAATATATGACCGATCAGCACCAATGTGCCAAACATATGCTAATTCTCCGTGTGCATCTGTCGTTAATTACAGATATGAAGTGGGGAATGGCTCAAAGGAATCATCGTGGGCATCGCGTGGCGGCGACCCCCCCCCCCCATTCGGCCTTTAACTGTCCATTGTACTGTGAATGCACTTTGAGATTATAGATGACATGTTTGTGTTTTAATGTTTGGTCCTTCCTGTATAATAACAAGGTTGCCATGGTAGATTAGCCATAGTGCCTGGGTTATAATAAAACCTTATTTTAGCATGGAGCTGTCAGAGGCCGCTATTTGTTCTTTAATATCTGTGTTAAATTAGGGAGGGTGTTAATTGACAAGCAAGCACCAATAGTGGACAGCACGTATAGCAGCCCGGCGTACATATTATATTACACCATTACTTATTCTGTGACTGCTACATTTAAAAAATGGATTGCTCAACATCAAGAATAACAACAAGGTAACGAGATTTGGCCCCCTGACATAAAAAGGAAAGTGGCACCACCTCAATTTGCCAGTAAATAAGAGTCAAAGGCATGATGTTAATATTGTCCACGAGGACAGTGCTTCAAAACACACCTTGACTTGAACTGTGACGAATTTCCGATGAACTCGGCGTTAACTCCAGTGCCCTCTATGTTCAGTGAGACCTGTAGTATACATGTTTTTTTTTTAAATTATTATTATTCTTTTTCAACCGCCCCCTCCCTCTCTTCATCCTGGCTGCCCTTGTTCATGCTCTCCATGTCAGACCCAGCTGTTACTACAAACTACTTGGAGGGCTTACAAGCCTCATTGCTAATACTGACAAAAGCACTATTCTTACTCAAGGCCTAACGTCTACTGGAAAAAGCGAGAATATGGGCGATTTTCCCTGCCTTGCTAGAAATTCATTTTCCTAAGCAGATGCTTCCATCTGTTCAAATCTAATCTTTTGATTAATACATTCCTCAGTGAAAGGATGCCAAATAGGTATTGGATAAATAACTCAAGATGCCCTTTCTTTGATGTTACGATGATTTAGTTTTTGATGCTATGGCCGTCTTTTAAGTTTGTGTAAAACGACGTACATATGTCTACATATGTGCAACCAAATGTGAATGTGCACATGGTATGTTTGTGAAGGTATTTATGGCCCATATGTGCATTTGTTCCGAGCGGTAACCCCATTACATTCCTAAGACGGTCTATGACACTAATTAATGTTCTGTGCTGAGGCTTTTCCTTTTCCCTGGGGACAGCCAATGGATTATTTACCTATATGTCCTATTGACAGCAAATCCCCCTCCATTTAGTCACCGCTATGCAAACATATGTAGGCTATAGCAACACTCGGCAGCTATGCAGAATTTGCATTTGTAATATAGCGCACAACCAACACAAGGGCATCCTGCCATGCCCTCAGAGGATCACTGTAGCCTCTGTAGTGGACAATGGTACAAAACTACTATGATGTTGTAGTTTGATTACTGTGATTATTGTTACTTTTTTGATATGTGTATAATAAATTCATTTATAGCATAGTAAGATTGAAGGTGGCAGACAGGAAACAAAGAGTGGTCATCCTAACTTCCCTCTTCTATGACAAGGTTTGTCCTCAGGTTACAAACAACAGCTGTGGAACACCTACGTATACTTTACAGTGGAGTGGTTATTGTGTGGGTTCGTGTGAATGCAGGTACGAGGTGTGGATTTAAGGCAGAAAACCCATTGGATACACACACAGCGTCATGGAAACCTATCCCATGTTAAGTAGTTCATCATCCACATGGCAACTGAACTGCAGTAAATTTAAAATATACACCCACTTGTGTTTTTTTTATGTTATTAAAGAGGTATTTTCAGATCATACAGAAATTGTTGTTGATCATCTGGTATGCCCACCCTGTCTGAACTGTTTTCTCTGAACTACCCCCCCAACCCCAACCCCCCACTTACTCTGTGATCCTATACTCTCCTCTCTCCTCTCTGCTCTGGAGCAGGCAGTTACAGGCAGTTCTTAGGGGTGTGTTGGTCTTATGTTCACCAGCTCATTCACAAAATGACTGGCTATGTGGGAATAAAGCAAAAAACATTCTGTTGATTAACGGATTAATCAGTTGGTAAGGAATGAGTTGGCGACTATTTGATATCTAATATAATATATTTTAAAAATGTGACCTTTTTCATGACTTTTGCTTTGTCATTGTTTGATGCTTATGTCTATTATGTCTATAATGAACAGTGAATATTTTTGGTAGGTAACAAAAACATACAATTTGAGTAAGTCTTATAATTTTATAATTTCCCAACAACCAATAGTCAAAACAAAAATAAAACAGCCATGTGTAACATCAAAAATAATAAATAAGATATTCCACAAATGAAAATTTATAATAATATATTGTCTGCGGACTGGCTTTCACTCAGGTCATGTTCTCATCATTTAGAATCAATGCACTATTAATACATAAAACGTCATCTGTGTAGTTCCCATTTATATTAATCCATAAATCAGAGAGCCCATCGTAGTACAATTGTTTATAACTACAAAAACGTAGATTTTACTGTGCAGTTATGAGTACAAAACCAACCTGGTAATTACCCAGTTTTAAGCGCAATTCCATTTTAATGTTGAGAAAACATGCAGTAACATCAGGAATGTAATTTCATTTTTTAACATAATTATTACAAGTCAGAGGTTGCGTTTAAAAAACAAAACAAAACAGAGGACACGACAACCACAGTAATAAAATGATGTCAGCGGGCATGTTGGAGCCCCCCTCAGCCAGCCTCCCTGTGCACACAGGGAAAGTGAGCGTCAGGAAAAAGGAGGGGTGATTTCTTTATTCCTAGCCTCTCATTGGCTGTTGTTGCTGTCAGTCAAGGCTACGCGCTTTCCCATTGGCTGTGCGTCTTCGCATTTATCGTGCCATCTCGCCAAGCTGCTGCTGTGTAAATCGCAGGTAACTTTCTTACCATAGCCTTCCGCCGTACGACCTAGTCCTCGCAGCGGTACCGCATTTTCGGAATTTACAGACAGACTACGGAGAACCGGGCCCCGAAATTAGACGTTTGCGTCGTCTCGGCCGCCATTCGACGCCAGAGCCGCGTCCGTTCGTCCGTTAGAACCCCGCTTCTCTCGCAGGCGTTTGAAATCGGACACCGCTGGCGTTGAGGCCCTCACGTTTGTGCGGAGGGATACGTTGTTGCGTCTGACAATGTGGACGGAGGTGGTGAAGATGTCTACGAGAAGAATGAAATCATCTCAGTTGTAACAACAACAAAAAAAAGGGAGACGCGACATTAGTTACTAGCGTAGATTTGTTTGCACACAGACTTTGTTATATTGAGGCAAACACGTGGGAGCTGCGTGAAAAGCGGACACACCGGGACAAAAGGAAGACATCCACTGTGCTCCAATGCGTTTCATGCACTGAGGTCGACATTCTCTTGAAGTTTTTATGTTTTTCCCCCCGCGAGTCTCTTTTCTTTTTGCTGTTGGATATCAGACACTCGGAGAGGAGAGGTAAAAACACACTCTTTCACTTCACCGTTCGGGGGGGAAGTTGCATGAATTCGGCTGTTTTCATTCACAGCGACCGCGTCGACGCCTGCGATTTTTCGAAAAGTTTTTCGGGATTGTGTGGTTAAAGCGGGGGATGTGAAGTTTTTGTCTGGTTTGTGGTGGCGAGCTAAGTGTGTGATGGTCTCTCCATCGACCACCGAGAGGAGGAAATTACCCCTTTGTTCTGCAAATAAAGGGGGAAAAAAAGAGACCCCCGAATATCGCCAAGTGTCCGAGCCTCGTTTTGTTTTTCTTTCCCCCACCGTGTGTCTCCGCCGCTAGCTTTAGCATGCACGGTAAAATATGAAATCTTTACGTTGTGTAATGCCTGCGAGCATTTTAGCTAAACTTTGTGTTGTGGGCCTGCGTCGTATTTTCCACCCGAGCACGAAACTAACTTTCCATAAAAGCCATTTGGTTTCCCTTTAAACATTCCTTATGGAAGAGCCTGGCCACCAGCTAGACTTTATTTTATTACACATTTGGCAGGAAATTCCTCCTGCTCCCACCCCCACCGTCTCCACCGCTCAACTCCCTCATAATGCTCCACTTGAACCCTAATATGTGGAAGAAAGAGCTCAGTATCTTTTAAGTTTGCAGCATTGCTTTTATTATTCTAATAGGCACCGTGGCCCGTTGCACTTGTTGTTTTACACGCCATTTGTCCACGGCGAAGAGAAAACACAGTCGGTGATGCGTATGCTTTTGTTAGTTGTTTTTTTTTTGACAACACCAGTTGTAAATAAATGGTAAATGGGTTAGTTGTCAGCAGTGGCTTGGACATGGATGTGGCCTAGCGGAGATGATCAAATAATCTACATCCTGTGGCGCCCTAGATGCTTATTGTTATCGTTATAAACCGCTTTACCCCAAAGTGGTTATTATTTATAGTGATGTCTCTGGCACAAGAAATTAACATCTGTTTCTTTCGGCCAGTGTTTGAATCAACAGTTGAATATGTTTCTTTTTTTCCTTCTGCAGTCCCTTGCTATTCCACTATATTGACGTAAACGTTACTTGCTTTGTTTTTATGTTGACGTTTTAGAGTAGTAATAGCAAAACGAACACGATCGACCTGTGCGCGCGGAATTGTAGTTTTTAATTGTGTTGTTTTTTGAAAATGTTTCTAACGATTAGATGTTAGGTCTAAAATAACGAGTTTTTTGCCTCAGTGTTTTGTTTTCATAGATAGGAAAACAAAGCATGCAACGAAACAACAACAAAAATGTATTGACACACAAAATGGGTAAATTAAATTTAAACCATGTTTGTCCTCATACGTTTAGGTCTAAATGTAATGATTTTGAATGTAAGGGTTCTGTTCAGCTGAGTGGTTTGTGTCACTGGAAGTGCAGCCTCTTTTGTGAAGAATGACCTGCCTTCTCTGCCTTGTGTGGGGTGACAAAGACCCCTAATCTGCTTGCTTCAAATATTGATCCAGCAGTAGCTGAAGATGCCATTTTGTTACATTAAGCCCCCTCCATGTGCTCCACTCCATTTACTTTGGTGGCTAAATAAAACTGAGTGATGTAAAGTTTATTTTATTGGTCTGTTTGGCCGATTTAGTCCTGCATTGCCTAGCTTGTCCAGAAGTTTGGAAAAGCAGTGACAGCCATGTTCCTGGCCTTTTTACACTCGGGGCAGCGTTTGTGTGTGTGCGTGTGTGTGTGTTCACTTCCTTTCCTTGTCTCAAGGTTAAATTAGTCCTGCTCGCATGAGTTCACAGGAGTTAGAGATGCACTTTTTGTTTGTCACAATGAAGAGCAGGTCGATTGTGTTGTTTTCATACACGTAGGAAAAAAAGATTTGTTGAACGTAGCACTTTTTTGTTTTGTTATGAAGTGATTCCAGTAGCTGTTTTGGATAAATTCATATCTTCTGTTTGCGCTTTGTTTGCATCTCTAATCTCGCATTTCTTAAAAGACATTTTTTTCCCAATTTTCAATTTACGCTAGTTCGGTGTTACAAAAGAGGCTGTAAAAGCACACCACCTGTTGGTGTCCAAGTGCCTCTGTTTCTCCACTCAATCCCCTCACCACTATTTCCCTGTGAGGCTTGCAGAACCACTGCTCGGCATCACAGAGCGGCCTTGGGCTTGCACTGGAATGCAAAACACAGGGTAAATCCAGTCTTCATGCTCACTGTGTCATTTGACAAGCTTCTTTCTGAGTTGACATATGGTAATTTGGTAATGACGTGTTTGCATATAGTCATTAGCTCTGCCTTTCACCCTTATTTCCTTGGGCTAACAATAGTCCTAATTATGTCTGTAATTGTAAATGTATTACATACTCTTTTATGTAGCAATGATCGACATATGGTTGTGTTATTTGCCAGAGTTGCGTAAAATTAGAATATTTTTTAAGTCATTACTTGCTTGTGATTTGACTAAAGGCAGAGTATTAATTATTTTACGGCATGTCTCCTATCCAGCTTGAAAGGGAAGCAAGGCAGTGTGCCACAGAAACAGGCGTATTTAGTAGACCTACATAAAATACGCAGTATGTTTTTTTACTGTTGGTCCATATTTTGTGTGTTAGTAATCTGAGCTGTGCGGTGTGGCCTGCTGAGATTCGTTTGACGATCACTGAATCCCACATTCCCAAGTACTTCCCAAATACTCAAGATATGTGAATAGGATATGTGCGTGTGTGTGTGTATTTATAATTGAATGACTGGAATAAATGTGATGCATGTGTAGCGTGAGAGTTGTTTTTGTATTAATTAGAATGTTGACATAATGTATCTCACGCACCGGTATCATACGTAACACTAACAACTTGCCAATATGAATTATCTCATGCCGCAATATATTATAATAAGGTTTGTAATATAGCAGAGATAGAGCAGGTTGAATCATTCATTACCATCATCTTCTTTGTTATTTAAGAGCTACATATAACTTCTCTTTGTGCTTGCTAGTGCCATTAAAATCCTATATCTGCAAATTTCTCTCATAGGGTTTATTAGAGACTGAAGGGTATGAACGAGCAGCAGCAAAGAATGGCTGCAGTGGGAACTGACAAGGAACTCAGCGACCTCCTGGATTTCAGTGCGGTAAGAGAGTGGGAGAGCAGTCTGTGGATGGTTATGGGTGGCAGCGGTAGGTGGGTGGCACTGGGAAAAAGAGCTAAAGAGTGCGATACAGGTCTTGGTAGGAGCAGGAGGAAGCTTGAGGTCTGAATCAGAGATTTGGAGAGGAAAGGGTGTATAAAGAAACTTAATGGGAAGCATAATTGCTTAAAATATGCACTGTAAAATATCAAACCCCGTTTAATGCAAGGTAATGTCACCCAAAGATATTTCCATCTCTCTTTCTTGGCATGCAGAGGTAGTGCTGATTATCGTCTGAGGATGGAGAGTAAAATTGCAATACCTCAGGGCGAATGGTGAAAATGATTTAGGCTTTAAATATAGGTTCCTCAGTTATGTAGGTGATGCAGCAACTGGGAAGTGGATCCATACTGAAATTAACTGGTGATCACAAATAGAGCATCTGAAATGACTGCAGGAGTAGCTTCATTTTAGTGACTTTCAGAAATGCATCAATGTGCATTTTTGGTAGAGTTTCATTTTAATGCCTTGTACAAAACAGTAAGTGTAGTGATATTCTCTGCGGCACTTATGGTATTTAAAGGTCATTTTACCCCATAGAGGAAAATAAAACGCTACTTTTTGTGAAGGGGGTTTGTGGGAGGTTCTCATTTGACAGTTGGGTTTGTGTTAGAAACACTCAGATTGACCAGCTGCCAGTTTCCATCAGCAGATGTTTTCTCACACTCATAGTACGGGTGAGGAACTGTCAAACACTGTACAAACGAATTTCCCTCCCCTCGTTTATACGCTGGATAGTCACGAAAATACACTTTTTGGATGCTGAATAAAGCTAAACATGTTTGAGAGATCTGTGGCCAAAATGTAATGGAAACAAAGATGGTTTCCCAATTGCTTCATGGACTTCTTTAGACTGAGCCCCCCTTTTTTTAAAACTTATTTTAAAGATCAGTATTGGTGTCCTATTTTAGTATTGGTGTCCTATTTTAAATTAAAGGTTAAATTAAATTAAAGGTTAGCTTTCTGAGTATGTCACTGAAAGATACCAGACCACAAACATTTAGAGCACACCATAGCCTTATGGTGAAGCCCATTGTGGCTCACTAAAAAAGCTCATGGCCTCATAATGAGTGTGTCAGAGTATTATATACTCCTGATTTCATATGTCTGATAGGTTACTTTCAAATGCAGTATATTTGTTTTCCCTCTCTATTGATACAAAAACATGTATATCTTAATCTATTTTTCTGTTGGTGCCTGATGGTTAAATGAGCTTTTTTCAAGTACTAGTACTACACATGACATGTGTACTACACATGACATGTGTATGTGATGTCATTAACAGTGGAAATGGGATGTGTGAAGTGTGCCACCCTTTGATTTTTCACTTACACTACCTTTCCTCTTTTCTCTTGTAGATGTTCGCGCCTCCAGTAGCCAATGGGAAGAACAGAACAATGACACTCGCCAGCACTCAGTTTAGTGGATCAGGTAAGTTTTGCATTGTACAGACTTACACATATTTTAGGCAGAGTTATTGATTTGTGTTGTGAAAGATTTTATTTTTCACCTGACATTGTTAATTGTAACTGACCACGCCGTGGCTTTGTTTAAGAGTTTATAAAGCAGCCAGATACTAATTTATTACGCTAATAAATCTTATGATCTTAAATAGTCATGATCAGTGCAAACACTGGTACGTGTTCTCTTGGTTTACGGCTCACTGGAAAGAGCTAGTTCTTAGGTCAGCTCACCCAAATCACCAAAAAAAATGCTTCCTACATAACTCTTGTGGTATTTTGCATGTTTCAGTTTCAGTTTTATTTTCCCTTACTGTAATGATCTCTGACACCACCTTTCAATAGAGATTCTATCTGTGGTTCTCAAGACTGATGAAATGGTGTTGCTTGTGCTACACTGATCACAAGAAATGGAGGAGTATGGATATTTTTAATATATATTGTCTTTTTGTGATGTATTGAAATCGGGTTTGTTAATATGCTGACATGAATCTCAATTTAACAGCCTATTTATTTAGATAGTCCGCTTTGAAGTTCAGAGTAGCTGCCCTTTAAACCCACTTAAGCACCTGAAGCTTCTGAGCGAGCCTTTTCTCTTCCTGAATCTTATTAGTAAGTTGTGTTACTTTGGTTCCTGTCACCCTGCCAACCTGGTGTGTGAAATCGAGTCACACTCCCCAGTGTTCCCCAGAGTGAGAACTTGGCCACAGAGGAACAAAGACAAAAAAGGGGCTTATGGACTTGAAACAACTCCCCCACCCTGAAGTGTAAAACACTCCTCCCCCAACACAGCACAGGGCTCTTACCCCCACTGATCTGCAGGAAATGGCTTGAGTCCGAGACAATGTTCCTCACCCCCAGCTCACAGCCTCTTAAACTGGCCCAGCATGCAGTGAGTGGCCAGAGTGGAAGAAAGAGCTTGCTGAATAGGGATCAGCCTGTGGAAGGCAGGTTTCTGTTTGTTTCTATTACCGCAGGCAATTACTAAGCAGTGAGGAGTTAATTCCTCTCCCCCTCCTCGTGTCCTAAAGTGTGGCCCTTGGTCATTGACACCCATTTTAATGCAATACCTTAGGCTGTCATTTAACTTTGGGAGATGTATCCTCTAATAGCACCTAGTAGTCAAAATGCTAACATTTGAGAATTCCAGCACAAGAGGTTTTTGTAGACTTGCGTTACTTGGTTGTTGTGTTGTGGTGTGCTTGGCAGTGTGTATCTACAGTTGTTAGCTTGTTGCAATTGAATAAAACAAAAACAAAGTGTTGTGTACAGCCTCTTTATATGTGGTAAAAAGTAAGGAAAACCAAACTGATTTTTTTTTTTAATTTTTAAAATACTAATTTATTGTAATTTGGTGGATACAGTTTTTTTTAGCTAGCCTACATTTTTGAACCCGCAAACATTGCATACAGCTCCATAACACTTATGGCTGGAGGCCTGGATACCTGTTTATTATAGAAATGATGATCAGTGAAGAACAATGTCTATCCATGGCGTCACTTAGGCAGCTTGTATATTCGGGGACTCAGCAGCGCGGGAACGGCAGTAGGCAGCCCCGTGGACCACCAGACCACCTCTATTCATCAACACAAAAGTGCTCAGAGGGGTGCTAATTGCATTAAGCGTCCTTCTCCCTTCCTCACTTGTGTGTGTGTGTGTGTGTGTGTGTGTGAGTGCGCACGCATGTGGGGAGGGGAGAGGAAAGGATAGAGGAGAGGATTGGTAAGAAGTGTGGGATGTTTTAAGAGGTAGGGTAGGCTGCGTGTGATGGTGTGTGGTGGGAGCTGGCCAAGTCCACAAAGCCTTCAGGCAGGCGTCCCCTCTGTCACCTTTGCAGCTGCTGGCAACGTCTTCAACCCCCATCACATAAACACACATACGCGGGATGCTACATGCTTGCTTCCCTGAGATCACAACAAACGGCACAGCTGACTAGTTAGGTGTTTGGCTTTTTGCGCTCTCAGTTGTATACCTGCAAACAGCTCCAGTAATGTGTCATGTATTTCTCTCTGCTTTGGTGTGCAATGTAGTTCAAAACCCCTTAAGAAGGAGGAAGTCTCAGAGAGGAGTTTCTTCCCTCTTTGACTGAGAGGGGGTAGTGGCTGAAAAGATAAATATTTTTTTAAGAGTTGGGGACATGACTCAGTATTGGTCTTACCACTTGACTTTAAATTAAAGTAAGTTCAAAATCTGCTTTGATATGACATAAGACCAGAGAACCTGTTGTTTTCATTCCAACACCATATTTTCTACATTTATTATGTGCATAAATAAGTAGTAGGCAGTAGCATATTTTCTGCAGTAAGCCTGGTTTGCCATTATGTTAGTTGACTGTTCAAAAGTTCATCCCTTACTTGACCTTTTCGGTTCCTGTAGCTCCACGCCACAGCATTTTCTCTCTGTCATAGATCTAAAGGGCCTATGACATATCAATAACTGAGCTGCCAGGTTAACCTGATTTATCCTCATTCATGTTTGTACATTTTCTTAATTTGAAGAAGGCATGAAATTTGATTCAGTTGAGGTACAGTGCCCAAGTACCTCTTGATGTCCTGTAAAACTATGAATTGCATAGTGAAAGGACACATTAACAGTGTTTTGGTAAGTTCTTATAGATTTTCTTTACTATCGTTTCTTTCGCACAGTTGGCCTCAAAAGCTGTGAACATGAACACTGTAAAATGTATTTCTATATGTATCACGTGTCTGTATGGGACGATAAAGAAGTACAATTATTTAAAAGGTGGTGATAATGTCTTGGTTTCATTTTCTTTAAAAGGCATTAGAGTTAAGTATATGCTGAAATAGTTTGTTTATGTAAATATTATTAATAGTGGTAATTCCTTAAGTATTAAAAGCAAACTTTTTAGGTCAGGTGCAAAGGTTGGTTTAAAACAAAGCTCTATTAATATTTTCACTGTCCTACATCACTGACCCACTTTAAATAGTACATATCTTATATCATATGTTTTTTTAAATTACTCTTAAAAACTTCTTTTTCAAAGTGAGTGAAGGTTGGTGGGTCATTTACGAGACCATGATGCATTAATTTATCATTTTCGTTTCCTGTGGTGACTGTCAATTTGTGTTTGGTAATACACATGACAAGGAGAGGAACAACAATAGAAAGATCTGTCTTCTGGCGTAGTCGGGCTCTTCTAGGCTGGCTGGGCGTCATGTCACCTCAGCAGCTCTCCACCTTGTTTTAATTGCCTTCGAGTTAATTACTCCAGTAAGTGTGAAACAATGTTGTCAGACTTCTCCTGCACAGCCGTGCTTTCACTCTTTCCTCTGCACCCCCGCTGGCCAAATGGAGGTTTCGTTGGCGGATGAGTGGTGTATTGAAAATAGCTGTGAAGACTGTGAAGCTACTCCCTGAACTAGATGTCAGTATGTGAGGCCTACTCAAAAGCAGGCTATTGTTGACAGTTGTGTGCTTTCATGAGCTACCTATTCTGTTTTGGATAAAGATACTACGTCATGTTTTGTTTATATATATATGTATATATAGAAAATCTATAAAAATACATACAGTTTTCTGGCAGCAAGCTTTGGCTAAAAGCATCATACAAAGTCTGTCATCTTTATTTAGAAGCCACGCCATCACCACTGTCTTGTGCCATAGGACACGGTTGATAGTGGCGCAGCGCTACATCATCACTGTGGCCTTTCAGCAGGGCTGATCTGACAGTGTGCGGGGCTGATCTTTTTGAGGTCCTCTCTCCTCCCTGCTTGCCTGATTCTCCATGCCACTGGCATCAGCTCCATAGATCATGGCTGTCGCAGCGTGTGTAGGTGCTTGCACCGCTCTGTTAGTCTCATCACTCATTCTCACTCGTCAGCCAGGCTGATCTCACCCAGAGCCCTCTCTCTCTCTCTCTCTCTCTCTCTCTCTCTCTCTTTCTCTTGTTCCCTCTCCTCCCCCGTCCCCTTGCTTTCTCCTTCCACCCGCTCATTGCTTTCTCACACACATTTTTTTAATTAGGCAAAAATCAAAGACGAAATATGAATATTCATAAGGTAGCTGCATTAATATGCACAATTATGCAAATCAGCATGCAATTAAGCCTTGTGTCTCCAGAGAGCCTGGATAGCATTAGTGCATAAGACAGGGAGAAGGGGATGATGGGGGTATTTTGGAGTTTTCTGCTCCACCAGTCTTTGGGCTGTATTTTTCCGCTGCGAGACACATCGGTCCTTTCTTTACCTAAAACACAGTGATTCATGTTTTGACTTCACACGTTTTGTTTTGTGTTATTTTAGGTTTGAGTGTGTCAAATTTTCTGGGTACGTGTCAAGTTCACTGAATTTAAAGGTGGTTTTGATGACATTTTATCCTCTTGGATTACATTAGGGATATGAATGCTTAATTTCATTCTCTTCAGTGACCGTAATAAACACTAATGAATACAATGAGCCGCATTTGCCATGTGTTTTACGCCAGAAATGGTCCAACATTGCAGTGCATCTTGAATAATGCAGCAGCGTTTTCGATCAATAGGGATTCTCCCTCCTGGTTTGTGCAAGCCCATTGTGGCCACTTAAAGACATCAGATGTTGAGAGTAGGACGTGGTGATAGTTCCCTTGACAAGGCTATAACATAAGGATATTTCTACATATCTATTTGCACATAGGATAATAACTGTATCATCTAATCTGGTGATAACTATAATTCCTTCCCTAGCTGGCTTACTATTCTTTGATGTCTTATTCTGAATCCTTGCTTCTCTTTCTTTAGCACTAGATGAGCGCAGTGGCTCTGGGTCTTGGGGCTCGGCCGAACAGAACAGTCCCTCTTTCAGCCAAGGACGGGTAAGATCTAAATACACAAATTCATGCTCTTAAGCTGTGCACGATTTAAGTTTGGAGATCTGAGCATTAACGCCAGATGCCATGATATTGTCTCACAGTCGCATGTATTCAGTTAATCACTCTGCCATCACATACACACAATCCTCTCCGGTAACCATCACAACAGCTTTGGGCTGTTTTTCTGCAGCGAGGGATGTTTGATTTGAGGTGGTAGTTTTACTTTCTGCCTAATAACCTTGGCTCAGGTTCTTGCATTGGCACGTTTTCTGGTAGCCCAGAACCTCTGTGAAAGCCCACCAGTAATTGCAGCTTCACATCCGCTGTAACTGTCTTGGCACAACTCTTGTGTAAATACAAGGAACGGGGGGGTGAAATAGATGCAGCAGGCTTTGATTACCACAAGTTGATAATTAAGAAAGTCAGTTTGAATCCCCTGAGCTGATGCAGATATATTTGGCATGGATCCTGTTAGTTAGAAAGATACGCAGAGGGAGGGTAACTGCAAAGCCATATAGGTGCGCTAACAGGATGCGGTTGACCTTAAAACATGCTCAGGTGTGTGTGTTAAAATGTATTTGCCTTGTGTTGCTGTCTGTGTTTTCTTAATTACAGTGTTTATTAGCCTTTTCAATATTACTTATGCATGTTTACTATTGTTCCTACAGGGCTATGGAGAAGGATCCCACTACAATGAGCATGAAGGCTTGTCCTCTCCATTCATCAGTTCAGGAATCGCAGGTATGCTTTTTTTTTTAGCTTTCTTTAAGTCATTTTCCACCAGTGACTTTTGTGTGATTAAAAACGTAATGACCATTTTAGCACTTATTAAGAGATGGAATTGGGTGAGTTTACTTCGTGGTGCCAGAGGAAATGTTGCTTTGTCACACTCCAGTTTTAAATAAACACGTGGATAATGGCCAATTTGTTGTGACCACACAATTGTTTTCAGTGTGGAAAAAAGTATGTGTGCATGTGTGTGGCTGTGTCCATTCGTTGAGTGTTGGGGATGTTAGGGCACTGAAGCAGAAACCTTCCCTAGGGTTTTGTCTGGCAGGCAGCTTTATGCAGCTGAGCGTACTGAATTACGGGAAGAATCTCTGGACCTTTTGTATTTTAGAAAACCTACTTTACATTTGTTTTTTGCACACATCATTGCCTCTTAACGTGCGTATATTTAGCTTGGGGTTTCACTTGTATTAATATAGAATAATATTTGCGTTCATCTTACAGGTAAAAACGAGAGGCCACCGTACCCTCCCTTTGGAAGCCAGGTATGTTACCATTTCACTACAACACTCTGCATTATGTGGGAGGTAAATGTACGCACTTTGCCTGTGTAAAGGAAGCCCTGTGTTTTCACTTCTCTCTTCTAGTTAAACACTTTGAATGAACCATCTTTGTTTCCCAGAAGCGCGGCTGTTTGTTTCTGCCGTGTGTTTCCACGATCCTCTGTTTGTAAACCTTGCCTTTCTCTGTCTTTTTTAGCCTGGTTTTCTTCCCAGTGACATAGCGATGCCTAGCCCAGATGCCATGTCCCCCTCTGGCCTAAAGTCTGGCTCCCAGTTTTACCCGTCATACCCCAACAACCCCAGGAGAAGGCCGCCTGAGGGAGGCATAGGTAAGACAGGCACAGGGCATGATGTGATGCCAGTAATTTCAAATAATGAACAAATAATGAACTTGGCAAAGGTTGGCAGAAGCAGATCATTGTTTGTTTGTTTTTTTTTAATTGAAAAATGACCTTAAACTGTGAATTGATTATGACAATAGTTAGTTAATTTTCTTTAAGGATTAACAATAATTGTGATACACCAGATATTGTTTTGTGCTCATAATTTGCAGTTAATTAAATGAAACCAGTAAATTAAGCTAACTAAACCCGGACTGCTGTCTCTTTTTTTGTACAGTTGTATGTGGCCGTTATGTCTCTCTCTCTATATATTTTTTTGGTTTGTTTACATTTGACAAATCTTTTCAAAACAAAGCTGTGCACACTCATATCATTCACACCGACACAAGTACACTGTCACATTCTTTTTTCCTATGAAGTTTAATTTAAGCAGGCACAAAAAACTGCACCTGAATTGACGTAACTTGAAGTCCTTGGTGTTTTTTTTTCTCTCTTACACCTTTTCTCTGTTTCTTGCCTTCCTTCTATGTAGACACGCAGCCAAAGAAGATTCGGAAACCCCCCGGCCTGCCGTCCTCGGTGAGTGCTTATTTATGCTCGCCTTCATAGCTCTCTCTCTTTCTCTCTCACTTACGCACTCGCTCTGTTCCTACCTCTCACTCTCTCCCACAACGCACACACGCTGCACACGACACATACACACTGCTTTCCCCACTCTGCTTGAACAGTTCTGTGACAGACGGGGGTAAAGATCTCCTGCTCATTCAAACTCCCAGTGAGCTGACAGTTGGGCAACTCAGGCCCCAATAAACATCATCACTGTGGTTGTCTCTACACTATACTCAAGTGGTGTCAAGTGGTGTTCATGGTCTGGTTGTCATGTAGACGAGCAATTTTATACGATTTTGAGGCACTTTGTCAAGTCTGGCGACTTTCTTAGGGTCGCAACTTGAATTTTAAGTTTGTGGAGAACACGGAGGTAACGGATTTGTGGAGCAGATGTTTTGGGCAGCTTAATCAACGAGAGCTTTGCCTCTAATGGCAGGTTCAAGTTTGGATCCAGTTCAAAGTTGGTAATAAGATACCTGGATTTCTCAAGCCCCTTCTCCCTTTTTTCATATGCACCAGGCAACATGGAGACCATTCACGAATTGGCTGAATAACAAATGTGTGTGTGTGTGTGTGTGTGTCTGTGTCTAGCAAAGGTTTCACTTCATATCAATTATTGTTGATATTTACATATCAATTTATTTATCTAAAGTTAATCTAGCGTAGTGTTGGAGAACCCAATTCTTGTGTCCAAGAAGTTTATAGTTTCTGATTGTCTGTACCAAGTGTCACATTTTTGTCATTGGGCCCAGAATTTCTAGCAGCTGATGGAGCTTGTGTGTTGATGACAACCATGCATAGCTGGAAACAGTAGTCACTGTTACATGTGTTAGCTTATACCAAATTCTGAAGTCTCACTGCTGGTCTATAGTGACATGACAGAGAATTTTAATAAGGGCGTAGTTGGGACACCAGTGGAGTGGGATTTTGTCGATAGCCAGTCTGAATAAGACTGACACAATTGTTGTCTGTTAGTGAGTCAAAGCCTGAGACACTCACAACTCTGGCTAATGAAGCAATTATGCATTTTAGATACCTTTCAGTTAATATGATAAATCCTAACATTTTAAGTTATTTGCCAAAAGCCAACATACCACCACTGACTATGTAATTAATGGTTTACACTTACATTGCATTTTCAATAAGTGAAACCCCTCCTTAATATTTTGCTTTTGATATAAATTGCCCTGAAACGACTGTTGCATTGCTCTGTAATACAGCAAATGTCTTAAATGTCCAAAGGACCCTACTGGGACGTTGCCTGCGTTACTGTTGCTATTAAAGCTCTGTCGTGCTGCTTGAGCTGCTGCCAAATCACGGAAATACTTCCATTGCACCAACATTTTCTGTTACCCAGTCCTCACGCTAGTGTTCTCAGATGACAAGGGTGACCCAAAAATTAAAGTGGGTATGGACCCTTATTATATCTGCGCCTCTGGCGAGCACTGTTTCAGTACAGTATAAGTATAAACGTCCTTTTTTTTAATTGTAAGGTTTCCTTGGTCAAATATGAATTTGAGTCCTGTTGTCCTCCTATGATTTTATTTAAGTAAATTTTGCACAGAAATTTAGATAAATTATATTTAAAAGCTAAACGTCATTTCAATCCTGACATTATGATTTGTTCCTGAATGCCTCAAAGATTCAGAAAATTTAAATTTGGATGCCTGGGTCCAGATTACATAGCCATGATTGCATTATCTAGTCGGAAATAAAGTTAAGTGTTTGTAGTTCTGTGTTCTGCCTCGATCGCTGTTTGAGATAAAGTTGCAGCAGATGCACCTACACTGGCGGTTGCATTGATCAGGTGGGTTATCGCACTTGGTCCAGGTGAACTACATTTTATTATCAATCCATTTTTTGTGCATTACCGAGCAGAGGAAACTTTTGTGACATCAGGGTCGTCCCCTGCGTGTGGGGGTTTCTGTGTTAAAGTGCCTGTCTAAACCGCTGCGTGTACTGTAGAAGCACTTCGCCGTGGTGACAAAACAGAGATTGAGCGTGACTGTGTTTACTTTTTACGGGCCCCTCTTTTTCAATGTCTGAACCGCAGTCATTCCCCGCGGTGTGAGCGATGGCCGTGTGGGTTTGGTGCGAATGATGAGATGTCTGTGTGTGAACACCCCCCCCTTCCCCCATTTCACCCAGCCCTCCGCCTACACTTCACCACATGATGGCCTGGGTGGGCCTCCCCCCTGTGAGTGACCCAGTTGTTTAGCGCGGTGCTTGTGAGGCCTTTCTGCCCCGTGTCTGAGCCCAGATTAATGACTGCTGATGATGATGATCCTGTGGTCTGTCCTCCCACCCACTCACTCTATCTCTGCTTCTCTATACCACCACTTGAACATATAGTCTTTTTCCCTTGATCTACTTTTGTCGCTTAAATTGTGCTGCTGTAAATCAGTAAATGGACAAACAACAGCAGCTCTGCAAAGGCTAGTTTTTCCCTCAAGCTGCCAGAGTCCCGTAACCTATAGAAGATCTTTACGGCGTGAACCTTTACCCCCTCACATGTGGAACAATCAGACAAATGGAGGAACTTCTCTCCTGCCCCCTTGTTGTCCACTACACTAACCACAAAACCCTCATGGCTGAATAAAGCGCTTTGAGGTTAGTTTGATGTTAATCTACATCCACTCTCCACCCCTTGCCACTGCCCATGTTTTTCTAGCGTAGAGACCTTTTACATGGTCATAACCTGAATTACATTAAACCCCTATTAGTTGAGGATTTTACCCTAGAAATCCCTTTTCTTCCTGAGAATACAATTATCCCGCAGCACCATTCATTGTGTAGTTCTCTGTTCCGATGTGGAGCAGCAGGATTCACTCCACATTGTTCCCCGTGAAAGAACAACTCAAAGCCTATTGTTAAATGAAGCCATCTCCGTCGTGTTTTCCCCTGAATTAACCGTGATCATTTTAAATCCCTTGTTTCCTTCACACTCCCCTGGCCATATCAAGCTTTGTTTAAGTCATTTAGATTACCTTCTCCTGTCCCCCGTCAACACCCCTTATCTTTCTACCCATTTCATAAATCATCAGGGCCTTCACCCCTCCCAGTCCTCCCTCTTGCCCCTTTACCCCCCCTCCCATCTTTCTCCCTCTCGCGCTCTCTCTCTCTCTCTCCCTCGCTCTCTCTCATGCTGACTGGATCCCAGCCCCCATCTTTCTCTCCCTCTCTTTGCTCCCTCTCCTCAGCCCAGCTGCCTGTGGAGTTGGATGTGGTCCAGGAACAGGCAGATGGCTCTGTAATTAGAAGTGCATCTCTCCATTCCCTTTCCACTTCTCCCTGTTAAATCAAATTACAGAAAAAAATCCCTTCTCTGGATTAGCATTCTTTGCAGCGTAGCCTCAATTCTCTTCCTCCCTCTTCCTCTATCTGCCATGCACTACAGAGGAGGAGAGAAAAAGACGGACCGAGTGGCAGCTGATGGTGTCAAGAAACTGAGGGCTTCTCGTGTCCATCTTCAGTCTGTGGCTGTGGAGGCGTTGCATCCTTTTAATTAGCAATAAGTAGAACGGATGTCTGATTTGACTCTTCACTGCGATGCATAAAATGTCCATTTGATCAGACCTGATCATTTCTTTATTTTCTTGTCATCTGGATGCCACACAGTATGTGATGTTGCCAGGACTGAGGATATTGCAAGTGGAGTGTGTACATGCTTGTGTGTGTATATTGGCACACTGAAAGCATGGTGTGTGTGTGTGAGCTGATACTGAGTGTTGTATTGGGAGGGGCTGCAGGCCAAGCAGTGCAATGTCACTGGGGTCCTGGGAGCTAGAGGAAGTGCTCACTGTGCACTGGGATTCAAGCCGTAGCTGTGCCCAGCATGCCATGGCCGCTGTGTTCCCCTCCACAGGCGAGGAGCCGGCCTGCCTAACCTGCCGGCAGACTCCCTCTTGCCATCTTGTGGCCACTTGAAGACGGTGCTGTTACATAGCAAGGATAGGATTGATCAGTACATTACGACTTTGTCTCATGATGATTGTGATGAAAAAGGAAACTCTTTTTATCCAGAATCATAAAATATCTGTGCTGAAGTATGTCTTGGAAGTCTGGGACCAACGGTGTATTTTCTGTGTTTCTTTAGGTGTATGCCTCCACATCTGGTGATGAGTATGCCAGAGACAATGGAGGATATCCTGGTGCTAAGCCTGGGGCTGTCTACCCTGGCTCCTTCTACATGCAAGGTAACCTTTCACAATGATTGTGAAATGATTTTAATTCTGTAATCTCTTTTGTGAAGCTGTTTTTTTAAATATTTGCTAAAATGTGACCATTTTTCTTAGAAGACCCCTGGTCATCTTCTGGCTACACTGGCATGCTGGGCAACTCTCCTCACATCGGACAGCCAGGCTCATTCTCACAGGAGAGGATGGTGGGTAGAAATAGCGTCAATCCCATTTAGTCTTTTAGGTGATTTAAGTTTTTTTCACCATAGTTATTTAATTACTTCACCATGGCTCATACAGTATGTAATGTAATGTAAATACTTTTGGTCTTGAAAATGTCACACACAGCAAAGGTTTTAGCATTTGTCTTATAAAAGGTCCCTTTCTTTAGCAACACAAAATATAATTTGAGATTAATTAATTAAATATGAATGAAACCTCATTCTGTGCTTCTCTCCCCACAGAACTATCCTCTGCACGGCAGTGAAGTCAATGGCTTTCACTCAGCCCCCACCACATACAACCACACACCAGCCATCAATGGAGAAGGCATCATGTGTAAGCAACTTTTAAAATGAACTTATAGCACTTGTTTCTTGGGTCGCATCTGTCACTGATTCAGCTCTCATAGTCCCTTGTTTTTCTTTCTTCCCCCAAAAAGAAATTAACGGGTCATCTGACTCGCCTTATTTATTTTGTCTCTGCAGCCAACCGAGGCACCACAGCTGGCAGTTCAGGAGATGAAATTGGGAAGGCTCTTGCCTCAGTGAGTTGTTTTCTGTTTGCTGTTGGTTTTGTAAATTAGTGCTGGGCAATAAAACAATTACCACAGTTTTCTTAGGGATTTTATTTTCTACGACCAAAGGGACAGTGTGATTATGATGTTGTTGGGAGATTTGTGTGAAGTAAGAGAAGATAAATACAAAGTGAACTAAATATGGTGCTGCTGGAAAGTAAAAATGCTACATTGGTGGTTTGTTTTTTTTTATGGTTTAATTCCAAATTGAATGTCTATTTTAAAACCATATGAAGACCCATGTCATGACATGTCAATGACAGAACTAAATTTTAATAAATAATAATTGTTGAATACTGAAAGATTCTTCCTAATGTGGATTTTGCAAACTTTTTCAGCTTCAAGAGAAAACATTTGACACTATCGTTTATTTGATCAGTTTAACATACTGCTTATTTAATCACAAAAGGCTTTAATAATGCTCCACTGTATTCCACTAGCTAAGTGACAAGTGACATTTCTAAACGTAAAATTGGATTATCAGATTAATTGCATTGAAAAACACTTTTTAACGGCATGTATTTAATGTTTTTTTTTCTTAGATTTACCCGTCGGACCACAACAGTAATAACTTTTCCTCAGCTCCGTCTACTCCTGGATCTCCTCAGGCTATTGCAGGTACAGCTCAGTTTATGTGCACAGATAATGTCAATTATTACTCTGTCAAAAGTGATATGTTTTTCATCCGTTTTGGGGTGGTTGATGGGACTAACCTCTCGTTGCCAGTGATGTCTCAGCGATAGAGAAAAATATTGTTTCATTCACACCTTTTATTTTAAAACCTTCCTTTTTATTCAACTCACATTAGATCTGTTCTACTTTGATTTCAACCTGCAAACTGTGTAAATGTTGCCAATCCAAAGGTTGGTAAACTGAGTTCAGGTGGTTTTCAAACTTTAATATTCTTCTGCAATGCAACCATGAATTTTGAATAATATTTCAATTTAGGCCTCAGATACCTACATCAGACTAATTCTTTAAGCTTGTTCAGTTTGATTGCAACCGTCTTTTTGGCGCACAAAAATGAATCAGTTGAACTTGTTGGATCAAAAAAAAATCCTGCGCATATTAAATTTTCTGAAGTGCAGAAATGCGTCTTCAGCTCCATCTGGTGTGAAGTTAAATTAACACTTTACACTGTCCCAATATCTCTCTCAGCAGGAGCCCAGTCTCAGTGGCAAAGACCAACCACACCCAACTATGAAGGGCAACCACATGCACTGGTATGTTGGAACATTTTTGTTGTTGTTCAGAAACAGCACGACTTTGACATAATATCGTTTTCTATGGTTTTGCCAAAGTTTTTGTAATGTGTATCTTTATAAGCTGTTTATTTGGTTTATTGCATTTTTGTAGCAGAATAAACTGGAGGATCGTTTGGAGGAGGCCATTCATGTACTGCGTAGCCATGCTGTGGGACCTGGCTTAGATGGCGCCCACTCTGACATGCACAACCTGCTGTCCGCAGTGCACAACGGCGGCCTCGGAGGCCTCTCTCCAGCTTTTCCCAATGCTAGCCTTGCTCTCAGCAACAGACATCCCGCTATGGTGAGTCACCCATTCTGCTCAATAGTTTTTTTTTGTGTGTTTCAGAGCAACATTTAAACACAAGTATCCGTTTTTGTTTAATTTTATTACTAACAGACTAGCTCACAAGAACTAAACCAAGTGTCGTTCACTTAATCTCTGCTGTGAAATTTAATCTGGAAGGTGTCTTGATTTTGTTTTGTAATTTGTGTTGCACAACATATTGCTCTTTTTGTTCTTTTTAATGAAAAAGGTTGAAAGGGAAAAAATAATTCCAAATTTCTTTATCTGCATCTTCATTTCCAGCAGGAAGAATAAGTCAACATAGTATCTTTTGTGCCACCTGCTGGTCATAAATAAAACTTCAGGCAATTGGGAGCAAATGCTTTCAAGCATCATTTTAATTCAGTTAAGAATATCTCACATACATTGTTTTGAGAACGTGTTGCATTCTGTTTTGTTGTGATATGTGAGATTCATGTCATTGTTCTGTACCTTCATCAGCAGGGAGGTAAACACGAGGAGCCCACAGGCCTTCCTCCCAGTAGCACTCTCCTGCATGGTCATCATGCTTCTGGACCCACGCCATCAGCTGGACAACCAGAAGGCTTTACCAGTAACTATGACTTATATCTTGTTACTTAACTGAACGTCTGTTGTTGTTCAGGAGCACTGCATTACAGAATATCTTGTATTTTCTGGTATAGTACTCCTGGTATTTACTGATGTGCTTTTTTGTGATCCCTTTTTCCACTTTAACACCCATATTTCATCATCTCCCCAGTAAGTTTTTATGTTCACTTAACTTTGCTTGTTTGCTTGTTCTTAGGTCTCCCCGGTGGAATGGCTCGCTCCACACACTCCTCCAGCAGCTCAGACATCAAGAGAGAAGACAAAGAGGATGACGAAAACTCTCTTGGGGACAAGTCTGAGGATGAGAAGAAGGACTCCAAGGTAGCGCGCAGTCGGTCAAGGTAAAGTTGCCTGTACCTTCTTTTTTTTTGTATTTTTACTCAGGCTGATGAATCATCTACTCTTTCCTGTGTGTCCCGCTGATAGCCCAGTCTATGTTAGATGTTTAACAATGTCAAAATCCCCCTCCCTCCATGTCACGTTTTCAGAAAGGAGGCGTTGACCCTCCAGATGCTCTCTAGCCTTTCAGACCCGAAAGATGATGAGTAAGTTTCTCCAGTAGAGAGTTAATGTCTTGTGCTTTGTGGGCTCTTTCCAGACATCACTCAAAGCACATGTTCATGCTGCTGGTCTCAGATATGTGAATTTTAATTGGCTGAATCACTGTAAGAAAATGTTGCGACAATCTGGGTTTGATCGTCTCAACTGATTTTCAGTATTTCTTTCAGCATGCATTTAAGGACTTTGACGAATTAAAATGTATAAGTTAGAGCAATAGAAAAGATCTTAATTCCTAACCAAACGTGACAAAAATGTGTTGACTTCAAGGCCAACTACATATCATCATGCCTTCTTTTCTTATGTTATGCAATTGTTGTAGCAAAAAACAAATGTGTACATGTGTGAAGTATACTATTATTTCACAGCATTTATGGGGTAATTTTCATCAAATTTAACTTTCCAAATGGGAGACAATGCTTTATGATGCACCGTGTTTTTCCAGTTAATTCAGTAAGCTTTGTCTCTCTGTAGAAGTTGAATTTAAAGCTGCTAAATAGTCATCACGGTTAGCATGAGCACCTTAGTGTTTTTAATGGTTTGCTGTATAATTCTTCGTGCCTTTTGAGTTGATGGCTTCATCTCCATTCTTAATCAGTCAGGACAACGAGGATGACGAGGACCTTCCCCCGGAGGTGAAGATGGAGCGTGAGAGGGAACGGCGAGTGGCAAACAACGCCCGCGAGCGTCTCAGAGTACGGGACATAAACGAGGCTTTTAAGGAGCTTGGGAGGATGTGCCAGCTGCACCTCAGCCATGACAAACCTCAGACCAAACTTCTTATCCTGCACCAAGCTGTCAATGTCATCCTCAATTTAGAACAACAAGTCAGAGGTCAGCCTGAGAGTCAGCACTTCATGGATGAGAGGAATGGTTTTGTTTAGCACTGTCAAATACATACATTCTTATTCCTTCAGACTAATTCGGGCTGTTTTTTGTTTCCCCTTCTCCTTCAGAGCGTAACCTTAACCCCAAGGCAGCATGTTTAAAGCGGCGTGAGGAGGAGAAGGTGTCTGGGGTGGTGGGTGAAGCACCAATGCAGCTCTCAGGAGGCCATCCTAGTATGGGAGGAGATGGACACAATCCAGTTGGCCACATGTAATACCAGGTAGGTCATAAGGATTTAATAAAGATGTGATTGTTTGTAAAGAAAATCGGACAATTTCATCAGTAGTTTAATTACATTTTTCATAATTTACCAATCAGGATATTATATATTTTTTAACATAGGTGCCACTGTTTATTGTTTGTGGTCCTTTTTTTATTACAGGTCTGGAGGTGTTTCCTTGGCTGTCAAAGGATGTGGCCTTAACAATTTTCTTCCACCCATTATTCTCAGTGTGTGTGTATATGTGGACATGTCTGTGTATTGTCTGTTCAAGTTTCGAGATGCACATTCACACACTCGTACACACATGCATACTGCCAAAACTGACACAGCCTTTTTTTCGCACTCCCAACCATGACTACAAGCTCAAATGTGAAGAACTTTTTTAGTTTTGCTTTGTTTTATACATTTAACATTTTTGTTTCTTATTTTGGTTTCCACATGATGATGGAACACCGGAGTACTTTATGTCCTGCCACAAATTGGGACTTCACACACTGCCGAGAGGTGCTCTGGTTAAAGAAAGGACACCTAATCAAACACAAATTAAATCAAGGATTTGTGCCTAATTGTTACATGTTTTCTATTTGACATTTAAGCAAATTGCTTTACACGAGGAACATTTATTGTAAGGGATTGCTTATGTGTATGAGCAATTATTTTTAAATGTATGTCATTCCCAGCGTGATGGTACAGTCTTACATATGTTATGTAACCAAGCCTGTAGTTGAAGATGAATCGTATAAATTCAGTGACATTTCCTCGATCTTAACAGCAAATGCTGGGAAAGGTCACAAGGAAAGGTCAGAGTTTTTACAGTTCAAACACAGCTTTCATGAAAGATTGGAACTCTGATCTAGAGACAGTCTCTGACTGGAGCCTAGTCTCATCCCACAAGGCATCTGGAGACTTGGAATCGAGGACTCCTTCCCTGAAGGTTATGAATTATCCAAGTGATAAAATCTGTCAACTACAAAAACTGTTCTTCCTCCATGTTGACCACAAATTCTAGTATTACTCCAGTGGTTCCTTGTCATAGCTTCAGGTTTTTGTATTGCTTTATGTACTAAAGCATTCATAGACGAGACAAAGCACAGATGTATAGGTTTAGGCTGGAAGTTTAGTGTCGACCTGTTGTGCATTTCAGTCCCTGAAAGTCTTTGCGTATAAACCATTGACGATGAAGCACCCCTCGTTGCTGTTAACTCTTGAAATGGTTTACTGACGATGCCAGCCAACTTGACAGTTCCAAGTTTTTACCCCTTAATTGATCTTCTGTAAAAAGAAAAAAGAAAAAACATAAAAATCTGTGTTTCTTTGATAGAGGGGTCTCATCATTGCGCAGTTGTTGACGCAGACATGTCTGTGTTACAAAGGCCTTTTTCCTAAACGAGCATTCCCACTGAATTACAGCCCTTCACCTTCCTCCTGAGTAAGTTTGTTCACACGTTTCTTACCAAGCGAAGTGTGATGTGTAAATTCACTTCATACGTTACTCTATGTTTCATTTTTCAAAATTAAATATATATAAAAATATATATTTTTTGTTAGTCTATACATTGTAGATTTTTTACATAAATGGCAATATTAGTTTGAAGTTTAGAGTGTATTGTAGATGAGCTGAATAAGGGGATGTTTGACATTTAAATGAATTTGTTCAAAAAGTAATTCACAATTGAATCAGAATGGCAGAGGAAAAAGGTCAGCAGATGATAAAAGACAAATGTTGAAAGTGTTTGATGTATACTTTTTTCCAGTTTTAGTTGTACGGCATATCATCAGCTACCCAGACGAATTCTTTCTTTCCATTTTGGGGTATGTGGACAGAGTTTGCGCTGCAATCTTGTTAAAGTGTCCTAACTTTAGCAGTGAGGTGCTGAGGACAAATGTGGGAAGGGAATTTTTTTCTCTAACAGTAATTATGCAACTGGTTTTTGAATGTAGCTACCATACAAATGTGGATCGCCTTCATTTTCAAAAAAATGTGTTCCTGGGTTTTCTCAGTACAGTATAAGAGTTTTCATTTCACCCTTTTCTACTGTCTGTCCTAAATCAAGTGACTCTGTGTGCAGCTCATTGTTTTTTTCTTAATCCTGCACAGTTGTTTTGGAAGCAGATGTCCATATTGGGTGTAAGGTGATGGATAATATGGAGAACAAAACAGTGTTATTGTGATATATTCCCATGTCATGTCATGTTGTGACTGGTTTTTTCCAACATGTAATCTCAAATGGGAGGTAGAGCATTTTGTGTGTTTAATTTCTACAAAAAAAGATGAAGAAAAAGACCTATACAAGTCAATAGTGTGGCCTTTTCATTCTCAAGACTTAAGATGTCATGATGGGAGAGTGATACCTTATCAGTGCCTGAACTTGTATTTTCATTTAAGACAGTTTAATTTTGTGAACCATATCATTTCATTTATCATGGAGATTAAAGAGGTACTTGTTCATTCCCCCACCCTCCCATCTCCTAATGCTTTTTTCAATTTTCAGGAAGAAGTTTAAATGGTATAAAGAGATTTTCTTTCAGTGTATCTAGTTAAATAAATAAATGTTACATAGATCTTGTTTAGTTTTTATTCCTTATTTCAAACTATTCAACTGGATTATATTGTCCAAACTGCTGTTTTGGTTCAGGTCATGGGTCCAGGTCATGATTTTTCTATCGGCTCTATATTTCTAAATCACTTGACATAACAGGGTTTAAGAGATGTTGCTTTTGACTCTGATTTGTCTGCTTTTGATGCACATAAACATGTTTCTGTGTATGTGTTTCTTCAGTTTCAATGTAGGGAGTGAGTTTTATTTTCCGTGGTAGTTGGAGTCTATCAATTGGGAGCATTTGTTTTGATTTCTGTACATCAGTGCAAGCCCTCTCCTGCAGTGTCTGTCAGAACATTTCATCTTCAGTGGCAGTTTTCAACCTTTTGCTCTTTCAGCTCTTGGGTAACGTTGACAGTGACTTTTTGTGAGAAGTTTTATTCACTTCTTTCAAAAGGTTTTATATATGTATTTTTTAAATACCGCCATCATTATTATCAGATCAGTGTACTGAATATTGTGGATTTGTTTCAAAGGAAAATCTCAGTTGATATCATTTAGTATTCTGTGAAGATCCCAATAGGCTGCAGGCTAAATACTAACATTTTTGTTTGTGGGAAATTCAATTTCTTGACACAAGTCTTGACAAGACACAATGTGCAGAAAGGCAGCTTCGACCACTGCAGCACATAAAGTTAACCTAAAATTACAATATTATGATGGAAAGTGTTCAGTTGATGGGCTTGGACTTGTTTTGGGGATAGAAAGCAGTAATAAAACACTTGCTTTCGACAGTTTTGTCATATCTTTGTTAAACTGAAAAGGGTGAAACTGTTGAGTGCTAAATACAACTACAGGTACAGAGCCTGACATCTTGGGAGCGAGGACACTGACTTCTGCAAAGTTGTCAGACTGCCTCACTCAATCTCTCTCTTTTTTTTAAATATATATAAATATATATAGTTGAGAACTGTCCTGTATATAACAGTAATGTAGCAATAAATGTGCCATTTTTAATAACAGATTATACCTTTTCCAATGTCTGGCTTTTGAATATTGTATACATAAAAAGGAAAATAAAGGAAAACATTGTAATAAAGGGTTTATTGTAGTTTGGAAGATGAATTTGTTCATATTTTCCACTGCCAGTTGCCAATTAGGGAACAAATACATCTTTTATTAGGATGCAGCCACAGCACCATATTATAACCATGGCAGGATAGCAGCTAATGCTATTCGTTTCATTAAATCAATGGCCGCAGGAGTCGAGCATGAACTGTATTCAGATTAATGCTGAACGGTTACTTTAGTCTGTGTTGTAAACACAGGCTTTTTAGGTGGTGGCCTGAAACGACCCTGAGCCGGTTTATTTTTGTCAGGCACAAGAAGAGACAGCTCGGGCCCCCGGGTCCTTAACAGCAGCCAAAGACGAGACGACGTCGCGTGGGGAGAAACACTACTACGATTACGTAGAGAAGGTCAGAATGGTTCAAAAAATACTGAACAAATTCGTCGGCCCCAAGTACATGTCACTGCTGAGGACGTGGTAAGTTAAGTTAAAAGGATAAAGTACATAAAAGCAGAAGTCTTTGTAAAAATCCATCTTTTGTCACTTCCAAGATGAGCAACTTCCGCGTCCTTGTGTATTAGCCGTTCAGTTTACTAGCCAACATTAGCTTCTCCCGCTAGTTTAATTCCTGTTGGCTAAACTAGCCGAGTCAGTAGCTTTTAAGTTAGCATAGCATTTACTCCGATTTGTGTAAACACAACTGCCTCTGACGTATAAAAACGTATTTAGTGCGAGTTAGCAATATTGATTTAGTTATGATGAAATATGATCACTGTGGACCATTAGATATAAGATTATTTATGTAGCATATCATACCTTGTTGCATATAAGAGGTTTTTGTCCGTTTATTTATCAGAAGAAACATAAAATGTCACCTCACGACATATATCTTAAATTAAGACCTCGTTTTTATAAAAGCACAAAGTAATATCACTGGCCTTGTAAGATGCAGGAAGTCACTGCTGATCAGACATTTATAAAGTTTATTCTCAAGTAAGAAATTTATTGATTAGATTTCAAATGAAAATAAGTATTGACAGATACATCACTCCGATCATGAAATAACTATATTGGAAACACATTCAAATCTTAAGTTAAAAATTAAGTTTTTCATTTCCGTGTTTTTGATTATCCACGTAACTGTTAATACCAGATTATTGTTTACATGTGAAATTTCAGTTTGTTTATATATCCCATGTTGTCACCCATCTAGGGTACCAAATATGGTTGCCTGGGGAACAGTGGGAGGAGTGGCAGTTGTTCACTTCACAGACTGGCGAGTAGTTCTAGACTATGTGCCATACATTAAAGGGAAGTTCAACAACGGCGAATAAAGGCTCACACAACACAAAAATGTGAGTCAGCTGTCACTGTAACCAGCACATGTGTAACTGACCTTCTTCTGCACACTGTGTAATGTTCAGTTAGATTGTTCATTAGCTTGAGCCACACCCATGTACTTCTGATAACAATCAGACAGGTGTAGGTCAATACCTGTCTTACAACTGACGGTTATTTTGGAATTTCAGCTTCATGCATCAGCACAGACAATCCCATTGTGAGGGAACAAATGCCGAGTCAGTTTTATTACAACTTGAATTATTGACATGATTAATTTAGATATTTTTGACTATATCACAGTTTGTGCTTTCTTAATACTGATAAAGCCTAATGTCGTTGTTAAAGTACCATTATGGCAATACAAATCCCTGAGCATGTGCACAAAATGTATTCTTTGTTCACACTGAAAATATATTGGTATTTCTGAGTCCTGCACATCCTTGGAGTCCTCTACTCTTTGTCACTTTTGCCATCACCCCCCCTGAAATGTTTGGGTGTGGTTAAGTTTGAACCTACAGTACTTGTTTGAGAGAGGGAGTTTTCAAGGAGGAAACCAGTTTCCATCCTCAGAGACCGGAAGGATGTGTTTTTCACACATGCAAACAGACATGTATATGTGCATGTTTACTAATGACTGGGCTGTGTGTCTGCCTGCAGGACAAGAGCTTTGGAATGGGCATATGGTTGAATTGCTTACACATCGCAAACTTAAATAGGATGCCGAGGCTCAGCAGTCAGTCACTGGGGGATTGTTAGGAGTTTGGACTTCAGCATGAACTCTGTGTCAAGACTTTTTGCATTATGTATTATTTAAATGTGAATAAATCTCTAATTTTCCGTTTGTGTCATTTTTCCTGAATTATACACGTATAGTAGTATTGCCACATGTGCAAGTTAAGTATAAATTATTATTTTTTAATTCTTTTGCATGGAGATCTATTTTTGGCAGAAATCTCGACTATTGTACTTGTAAAAAATACTGTTAGATAATTTTTCTTATTAAAGAGAATCCATATATATATATTCAGAGTCTCTGACAGTCTGATTCATAATGAGTGCTGGATTCAAACGTTCACTTTCGTCCATTAAACCTGCCTGTAGACCAGTTACGCCAGTTTCTGACATCAGACTGCGAAATTTGCGTGGATAATGTCTTTCATTTCTGTCATGGAAGGGGGAGGGGACTGAAAGAGGAGAGGGGAGAAGGGATTTAACATAGCGAGAGGGAGCAAACGAGATAGTCTCTCCAAGATGGACAAAAACGAGTAAGTACGGCGTTTTTAAAGGGCGATGGACACACAGACACCGACGTGTATTCTACCCGCAGCGTTTAACAGGCGGTTGTGTCGTTTGCGTGTGACATATGGAAAAGTGTCATCGATTGGAGAAATGCACTCGGTGGTCTCGCGTTTGCAGATAGCGCAGTGGTGTTCTGCTCTTTTCTCCAGCATCACTGTCGCAGACTTGATATTTTCCTGACATTTGCAGATGACATTGAACTAAGCATGGATCGGTGCAGTGCGTCGACTGTGTTTTCTCCCGACATGGATGTTTAACCCTGCAAAGCAGATCTTTTTTCCCCCCTCGGCGTCGTTGTTTTGCACGCACACACACACACACATGCATGCACAAAGTGTGTGTCCACAAATGCAATGTGCGCTTTTCTAAAATGGTGTCTGCGATTTATAGCGACGTCTGCTTCGTTCATTCATAAAAAAAAAACGCCGGCTCCGGGATGACAAGGACAGGCATTGTCATGGTGAAACGGCTCAGTTCACGTAACATGAAACTTCAGCTTTATTGACTGTACCAAACGAGCTACAGGTAAAAGTCTTGATTCTATTAGATTCTGTATATGTATTTATTCGGTGGCCCTTATGGTTAGTGTCACTGCATGTGTGTGTCGATACTGTTTGCGGTCTATTTGTAGCTGCAGCCTAATTAATGTTTCCCTCAGGTTAACGTTACCGTCAAGTTAGACGGAATATTAAAAACATTTCCGGTGAAGCGTTTCAAAACAAACGACTGACGCGAACCAATGAAGATTTTAGCTTCATTTTTAGCCGGAATCACGTGATATAACTATAAAAACTACAATTCTATCTATGAATATTTTATTTAATTATACACACATACACACATATATATATAGAGAGAGAATTAATTTTTTATTCAAAAATATTAAATTGAAGATTGTGTCTTATAAATTATGTGAGTGCATCGGACATTTAGAAGAAACTGAATAACAATGCACGAAAAATCATATGTTGTCGAACATCATCATTATGGCTACAGTTCTACCTCACATACCTGTGGGTACACTTTTAAGGTTTTATTATAATGACATGTAATTTTACTTAAAATAACAAACAAGCGTTCTGTGATAGTTAAAAGTTGACTATAGTACAGCTACTGTGTACACTTACAAAATTCAAAATTTTGTTAGAACTAAACTGGATACATTTAATTTGTTAATACTTGTTTCCTATGACGTGGTTTCCGCCAGAGCTAAAATTGCGCTTTTATTCTGATATCCCGTTTCCGTGACTTCCTGTCTCGCCCCGGCTGACTACGTCTTAACGCGGCGTCTCCGTCGCGCGTTTTCCTTGCGGATGTAGCCCCCGTGCCCCGGCGAGAGAGGCGGCGGGGTAGTGATACGGCTGAGGTCCGCGGCGGAGCGATCTGCGCGACGACAAAGAGAGGAGATGTTGGCGGCGGTGAGATCTCATTACCCGGGACGCGTGTTGTAACACGGCCGAAACAAAAGCGTACGAAACGACAGACCAAAAAAAAAAAAAAAAAAACACTTCACAATACTTTAAAAAAAACAGCGTAACTTTTCGCGGATTTAAAAGCGAACTCCCGCGGGAAATGGAGAAGAAAAGGTGGGATTGCACAGCTCTCCCCAAGGGCTGGAAAATGGAAGAAGTGACCAGAAAGTCGGGTTTGTCCGCTGGAAAAAGCGATGTCTATTACTTTAGGTACTAAGCTAACGCGGGCTTGTCAAACTCACAGTTGCTCATGTTACCAGAGTTAGCAGACGGGGGCAGACAGGAGGGGGATAGTAAGTGGGTGTGTTTGTGTGTGTAGGGGTGGTCGGTATAAAGTTTGGGATGTGAAGGGGGGACGGTGTGGAGCCACTAGGCCGGGTCCTCGCACTGTTGTAAGGGTAAGACGGAGGCTATCCGAGCGGGTAAGCTAGCTAGCTAGCATCATCTCTCTCCCGCCGAGGCCTTTAATGAATGAAACTCCGTGCTATGTAAGTTTCTACTTTTACTATTTTGCCATTGAAGTGAATCAACAACGCCAGGTTTGTTTTCATTTAGCAGAGGAGAAGAGCAAGATGAGGAACAGAGGCAAGAGAGGGGGGAGGCGGGTCGGTTGTATAGTTTGTGGTAGGCTAACCGCACAATCATACCGGTGTTAACTGTGGTGTGTAGTGTAAGATACATCTGCATGAGTTACCAGCACGTGTCCACCCACAGTTGTGCCTTTTGTTGATCATCGCTCAGGTAAAAGTTGTTGTTGTTCCCACCAGTGGAGCTACAATGTTTCCATTTGAAACATGTGATCGTTAGCACCGCCATGTTTACATCAGAGGCTGCTTTACGTCAGACGACAACAGTGTCGAAGATGTTTGATGTCATAATCTACTCCTCATCCTCTCTACAGATGTTTTCTGCTTTTAGACGACAGGACTTGAGTCAAGCACTGGTCAAAGTTCATCAGAGTTCCATTTCACTAAAGCGATGTGATTTCACTGTTGTTTCCCATGTGAATGTGCCCATGCTTCTGTGTGCCTCTGACTTGTTGCATGTTGTGGTCCGTGTTGGTACTTTTCTGTGTTTGTGTTTTGTTTTGTTTTTTTACGTGTGACGTGTTGTTGTTTGTTTGACACGCTTGTTTTTTGTGACAGATGATACCAGTGTAGTGGTTTCTCATGTCCTCTCTCTGCCTCCCTCTGCCAGTCCGTCTGGGAAGAAGTTTCGGAGCAAGCCTCAACTGGCCCGTTACCTCGGCAACCAGATGGACCTCAGCTCCTTCGATTTCCGCACTGGGAAGATGCTTATGAGCAAACTGAACAAGAACCGACAGAGACTGCGTTATGACAACAACAGCCAGAACAAGGTAGGATGAAACAGACTGTCAGCTGCTTCGCAACTGGTTGTCCCTTTAGCCATCTAACCGTCTTCACATTACTATTTGTTGAGTGTGTATGCATCGGTATGCAAACACTCACTAAAGACACGTCTGCACAGTCAGATTGACTAAAAACAAGAGGACACACATTAATGTCCACTTCTTTGTTTAACAAGTTTCAATGAGCGTGTGCCAAGAGTTTATTGTGCTTTTACTATAAAAGTAATATAGTCATGTAGTATATAATCACATGGTCAGTGGAAATAAAACCTGTATGTAGTAGTTTAGACAGAAACCTGGGCAGTTGATGCCATATGTACACGTCAGTGTTGGAAAAGCTTCAGTTGAAAATAGCTGGTACTCTGAAACTAGATCAGTTCAGTAAACATTACTGATGAGTAGGACTGTAAAAGTTGTGTAGTCTTGTTCTTTTATGTGTTCTTTGACAGTTACTTATATTGTCTCACTGCTGTCCACCCTGACCCACTTCTTCTTCATTTTTAAGGGCAAACCTGACTTGAACACATCACTGCCAGTCAGACAGACAGCCTCCATCTTTAAACAGCCCGTTACCAAGGTCACCAACCACCCCAACAACAAAGTGAAGACAGATCCTCAGAAAGCCGTAGACCAGCCCAGACAGGTAAACAACCTCTGCGTGTTACTGGTCACATCGTCCGTCCCACGCAAACATGAAACTCATGTTATGTGATGCTTTAATTTTTCACAGCTCTTCTGGGAGAAGAAACTCAGTGGTCTTAATGCTTATGACATTGCAGAGGAACTGGTGAAAACAATGGAACTGCCTAAAGGCCTGCAAGGTAAAAGACTTGACAATGTTTCCTCAGAAAAAAAGGTTTTATTTTCTTTAATTAATATTGTCAGATTTGTTATTAAATTTTGTTTGTTTTTGTCTTGGGTCGTGGGCATTTTTCAGAAACCTACAAATATCTAATAATCTCCTTGTCTGTCCCTCAGGTGTTGGCCCAGGCTGCACAGA
Source organism: Trinectes maculatus (assembly GCA_016785345.1). Taxonomy (NCBI): domain Eukaryota; kingdom Metazoa; phylum Chordata; class Actinopteri; order Pleuronectiformes; family Achiridae; genus Trinectes; species Trinectes maculatus. Next base: position 392,889 of record JAFBJQ010000414.1, on the reverse strand, counting down.
CAAGACACTCTTGTCGGCCATCGCGAGCGCCCTCCACACCAGCGCGGCTCCCATCACTGGCCAGCTGTCTGCAGCTGTGGAGAAGAACCCGGGTGTGTGGCTCAACACGGCCCAGCCTCTGTGCAAGGCTTTTATTGTCACTGATGAGGACATCAGGTGGGCAGTCACTAATACTGTTGTAGCTCATAGACTCTAACACTTACTAATTTCATGTTTTCTGTTTAACTAGTATTTTGTTTCATTTACCAAAGCACAATAACAAATGCAAAGAAATAATTATCTTACAAACCTCAAATGAACTTGCTGTTATGAGCACCTTTCATTATTCCACAGAATATCAGTTTGAGTCTGTTTTAAAATTTACATAGTTAATAAGTGACCTCCTCTTTGTAAAAAAACAAAACAAAACAACACACATACACATACACACCCTCAGACCATCTGTTCAATGCTGATTGAGTGGCTGTTATGGGGAGCTGTAACTGCCAACTGTAACAGCTTCCTGTTGTGTTTATGTGTAGGAAACAGGAGGAGTTGGTGTACAGTGTGAGGAAAAGGCTGGAGGAGGCACTGATGGCTGATATGCTGGCCCACGTAGAGGAGGCTGCCAGTGAAGGAGAGGCTCTGAAGGAAGAGGGCAACTGCAGTGAAGACATGGAGAGTGTATAGCACAGGTCGGCTTATAAACGCAACATGTTAAGCTGTTTTAAGCCATTTGTCAACTTAAACAGCGGTGCAACGTAAACAACTAATCATTGACGTCTTTTCCTGCAGGGTTTTGCAAAGACTGGATAAATTTGTTCAATGTCTGAACACACATTGACTATGAACAATAGGACCCCTTCACCAGTGCAGCCCTGAAGAGCTGTCCCACACCATCTGCATTCTGTTACAGCCTACACCTGACTAAAACCAGTTCAGCTTACAGAACCGGGTCTTTAATGTCCAATTCAATCCACATTAACTGAACTGGTTGGGCCTCACTGACTGCAATCCCCAAATTACTCAGTGTTGATTTCTGATTAACATTTTTTAAAATATTTCCCATGAGAAGAAATTACATCAAATGTTTTTAAAAAAACGTATCTCCAGTTTGTCAAATTCAGTTTTCGATGAGGAACATATTTTTAGTAAAATGCTTCGAAAGGCTTTGTATTTTTTGCGACAATCAGGTCAAATCCGAACATGTAATGTCAGCAAAAAGTAAATTTGGATGTTTTGTTTTTTTTGCAGATTTGAAATGAATGTTGTGTGTTCTTGGTTTCTCTTTCTTGATGGTTATGACGCACTACATGACAGTTACAAAACACACAGACCCCTTTCTAGTGGAACCGGTTCTGTTGTGTTTGTTTGAATCTGCTTCAGGGCTGACGTACAGGCTGTCACTAATGTAAATGTTGTAATTTAATGCTCGTGTGCATCACGTGGAGGGGACTGGGTCAACTTTTTTATTGTTGTTATGTCAAGGAAACATTTTCATTCATGTCACCCGTGTTATCCTGTGAGTAATGTTCAGTATTGACCAAAGAGGATGCATGTCATTTTGAACGGGTGTTGACTTTCGTCTGTATTTGAAAACTTAAATGACGGGCCTGTGCACAATGGAAAAGAAATGACTTGAAACCTCTTTCTGTTGTACAACTCTTACTGTTTCTAACTCATATAGGTGCTTATCGATCTTGTGAAGCATTGCTTGCTAAAGTGCCAAGGCTTTGTTTCTGTTTTTTTTTTTTCCCCCATTGTGTGTCAACATTACCACACACATGCTGCCTCGAAAAAACACCACGCACAAAATTGGTGAGTCAGCAAATGACGGTTAAGGTTTAGTTTTATTGTCTTTTCATTTATTATGTAAGTAATAATGATTAATTTTATTGTAGCCCTGTACGTCAAGGTTTGATCGTGAAAAGGTTTTGATCACAATCATGAAATTCCCTTTTCAATATCAGCAGGCTGATTGCTGAAACGAATTTGATTGTATTACTTATTAAAACGAGTCACTATGTCACAATTTTTTGATGTTTGTGCTTAATTGCGTACAGTTATATGTATAAGTGCTTAAGCCTGTGCTTAGATACTGTACAACACCCCTGAAGTTCCGGCACCACCTGGCAGCACTAATGCAAACGTTGAAATGGACACGTCTTCTGTCCAATCACTGCGTCCTCTCACAGATTAACAGTTAACTTGACGGTCCTCATGTCCTTAACGTGAGCCTGGACAAAGTGCAAAATACTGTACCCGGTAGAGACACTGGCTGTGCGGATGAGCTGAGGATACACCAGCTGCTTCTGACAGGAGTCTTCACCTTCCTGATGTCCAACGTTAATACATTATAGAAATGGCAACACTCGAGCTATACAGCAAGGTAAGACTGAATGCCTTGTGTTACGTGCTAGTAGCTAAAACGAATAGTTTTTGGTTGTGTTTGTATGACGTGACCTGCGAGTCTATGAGCCTTTCTTGGATGGTTTTATTTTCATGTAATTAATTTAAGAACCTTAATCATCAGTCAAAATTAGACTGAAGATTAAAGAGTGAGTTCATCTTATTTGTAAAACTGACATCCCTAAGAATGAGACTTGGATAATGGCTAATCCGTGCAGGTGATGAAGGATGACTGGTGTTAATTTTTAACACCGTTTAGCAGCTTTTTATGCTGATGAGGGACAAATCTGTAGTCAGGGTGGGGCCAGATACTGTGACAGCAGAGACATGTCATACTATGTGCATGTCCATGTTTATCCCCCCCCCTCCTCCAGGGAGCAAGCGTGTGGGTTCCTGACCCAGATGCAGTGTGGGTTTCAGCCCAGCTCCTGCAGGACTACACCCCTGGTCAGAAACATCTGCTGCTACAACTCACGGATGGAAAGGTGATACCCCCACCCCCACCCCCATTTTCATAAAACACTAACTGTGCACAAAAAGATCTTTAACTTATTCCCCTATTGATAGGAGCTCCATTACCCAGTGGCCTCCCCTGCTGACCTCCCACCACTGGGGAACCCAGACATCCTGGAGGGGGAGAACGATCTGACGGCTCTCAGCTTCCTGCACGAGCCTGCTGTCCTGCACAACCTCCGGGTTCGATTCCTGGACTACAGCAGCATCTACACGTACTGTGGTGAGCACAGGAAACCAGGGGATGATGGTCTCATCTCCTTGAGACGTTTAACAGCGTCTCCCATTTGCTTCTGTCAGCATGATTACAGGTCATAACGCTTGGTCAAAGGTTAAGAGTGGAAGGCAACTCGCTCCCTGTCACCAGTGAAATGTTTTTATATGCACTGTACAGTATATACTCCAGAGTAGACGAAGCTAAATATAGAAAAGGTGTTTAGACTTTTATTTCTGCGTTGATGTGCAGATGTAAGTTGGACAGGATGTGCAGCTCGTGGATGGCGAGCTGGTTTCTGTTTGGTTGCATGTTGTCGTGATGTCAGTGGGTTTTCTTCAGCGTGTGTCTCCACAGTGTGTTGACATGCACGTTGGGGTTTGGTTAATTTGAGACTGTAAATTGTGTGAATGTGCGTGTGACTCATTGTTTGTCTCTGTATGTTGGCCTTGTGATAGGCCTCTCTCTCTCACTCTTCCAAATGGGATGTTGAAATCCAGTGTTTTTCTGGTTCCCTGCAGGTATTGTTTTGGTTGCCATCAACCCCTATGACCAGCTCCACATATATGGAGAAGAGGTGATCGATGCCTACAGTGGTCAAGACATGGCCGACATGGAACCTCACATCTTTTCAGTAGCAGAAGACGCCTACCGCACTATGACCAGGTCAGAGCTCAAAGAGCGGAGGTCACGTGTTTTGCTGGCTCTGTTCGATGGAGCGTTGACGCGTCACACAGTGTTTTTGTGTTCGTAGAGAGGAGAAAAACCAGTCTATCGTCATCAGTGGAGAGTCTGGCTCCGGCAAAACGGTCTCTGCCAAATTCACCATGCGATACTTTGCTGTGGTCGGAGGAGCGGCACGGCAGACCAGTGTGGAGGAGAGAGTTCTGGCTTCTAACCCCATCATGGAGGTGAGGGATTTTTCTGTCATGTACTATGTTAGATATGTAAGATACAGAACAGGCAATTTTTCTTTTTGCACAGTCTATCGGGAACGCTAGAACCATTCGGAATGACAACAGCAGTCGTTTTGGGAAATACATCGAGATTGGCTTCGGCAGGAAGGGGGACATCATTGGGGCGAAAATGAGGACGTATCTGCTGGAGAAGTCAAGGGTCGTCTTCCAGGTGAAACCCACACCACTCACCACTGATCAGGAAATTTCACCTGGGATAAAAAGAAACAGACCAAAGTAACGTTTTTCACCGTCCCACATTTCAAGTATCGGTCATGGATGTATTTGTGTATTTGTGTATTTGTAAGGCATCAGCAGAGAGAAACTACCACATCTTCTACCAGCTGTGTGCCGGCAGAGAGCTGCCTGAGATGAGAACCCTCAAACTGGGTGAGCCTGGGTCTCAGTAAAATAACAGTGTTTGCGTTGTATCCCTCAGACTGCAGAGTCCTTTCCCTTTTCCAGATGCACCTGAACGTTTCCGCTACACCAGCCAGGGAGGAGAGCTGCAGATACCTGGTACTGACAATCTCGCAGACCTGGAGCGCACTCGCAGTGCTTTCACCATTCTGGGTATTTGATATTTGAATCAACATAAGCACAGTGTAACTTTACTGATATTTGTGCCTTCAACTGATCAATGCTCAGGAAAAAAAATTAGCTTTATTCATCGAATTTGCAGGTGTGCACCCTGACCAGCAGATGGAGCTCTTCCGGATCCTTTCAGCTATCTTGCACCTGGGAAATATCAACATCCAAGCCAGTGGAAGAAATTCAGACAGGAGTTATATTGATGTATGATGATGTATTATTATATTGCTTTGGTTATTATATCAGCACATTTCTCTGTGTATTTCATATTTGCCATCTTACGTCCCATTGCTGCATCACACATCACATCTGACTCTGTATCTTTTCTCAGGCAGACAACCGCTCTCTCGCCGTCTTCTCGAAGCTTCTCGGAGTTGAGGGACCTCAGATAGCCCACTGGCTGTGTCACCGCCGGCTGGCTGTAGGGGGCGAGATGCTGGTCAAACCCATGTCTGGGCAGCAGGCGGTCGAAGCCAGAGACGCTCTGGCTAAACACATCTACGGCCAGCTCTTTTCATGGACTGTCCAGAGGCTCAACTCTGCCCTGCGCAGCCAGAGGGGGCGCACCAAGTCCTTCATAGGGGTCTTAGACATCTATGGGTGGGTGATTTGTCTCTGTGTCTCTGCAGTGTGTTATTGAAAACTTCACACTGAACTGACACGCGTTTCTCCGGGAGCAGGTTTGAGACGTTTGATCGGAACAGTTTCGAGCAGTTCTGTATAAATTATGCAAACGAGAAGCTCCAGCAGCAGTTTAACAGGGTGAGTCATGACACAGGAGACGTCCCCCCTGTCTTTTAATGTCCCTCATTTACAACAAGAGGACTTATTTCTTACCGCTAAACTCTTTTCCCGTTTTATTATAAAAAATAATCAGGTCATCTGCCTATGTCGACTGTTTACGTTTCTGTTATCTGTCACTTTGAGTGTTTCATATTCGACGTTCCTCTTGGTTTTCCCTGCAGCACGTGTTCCATCTGGAGCAGGAGGAGTACATCCGAGAGGAGCTGGCCTGGAGCAGGATTGAGTTCAGTGACAATCAGCCATGCATCAATCTCATAGAGGGACAGCTCGGCCTCTTTGACCTGTTGGATGAGGAGTGCAGGGTCAGTCATGCGTTCTCTCGTCTTTCCTTTGGTCCTAATTGCGTACAGGTTCTACCATCCTTCTCAATGTTTTGCCTCCATATTACTATCTATCTATCTATCTATCTATCTATCTATCTATCTATCTATCTATCTATCTATCTATCTATCTATCTATCTATCTATCTATCTATCTTCCATCCATCCATCCATCCATCCATCCATCCATCCATCCATCCATCCATCCATCCATCTTTTGATGTATGTCTATGATCAGATGCCTAAAGGCTCTGATGGGAGCTGGGTGCAGAAGCTGTACGACCAACACTTGACCGGCAAGCCCCACCCTCACTTCCAGAAACCTCGCATGTCAAACAGCGCCTTCATCGTTCTGCACTTTGCTGACACGGTGAGCAATTGGCGGTCATTGCTTCAGACAAGATTGGCGGCGAACCCGTGCACGGGTGTCCCAACATTCAATCTTCTTCTGTCTTTCAAAATTAAAATTTGCTGTTGATAGGATTTTTAGCCGGTTTTAAACATTTTTGTTGTTGTTGTTGTTGTTGTTGTTGTTGATTTCCAGGTTCAGTATGAATGCGAAGGCTTTTTAGACAAGAATCGGGATACAGTCTTTGAGGAGCTTGTTAACATTCTGAAAGCAAGTCAGGTGAAAACATGCTAATGTGGCCACACGCCACAGTCATGTCACGTTTCATATCTTCACTTAATTTCCAGATGAATGGGAAATAAGTAACGTATGTGTGTGTTCATGTGTGTGTGTGTGTGTCAGTCAGAGCTTGTGGCCGAGTTGTTTCAGCTGCAGGAGAAGAATGAGTCCACTGTGTCTAATGGAAGTGTTCGCTCAGGGAGAAGAACCACCAGAGAGCATAGACTCACCGTGGGCTTCCAGGTGAGCTCTTACTGTCTCACTAATGATTTACCACACACACTCACTATGAGCTGATATGTATTGATTACACTTTGCGTTGGTTTGTGCCTCTCAGTTCCGACAGTCCTTGCAGATGTTAATGGAAACTCTCAACAGCACCACTCCCCATTACGTCCGCTGCATTAAACCCAACGACCTCAAACAACCTTTTTTGTAAGTCCTCATTTGACTTTCCTTTATCTCTGGACACACTGTACACAAGTGTTGAAGACAAGACTCAGAGACCCACTTGCAGCGGCAGCCGGTAAGGAGATGCACACGGACACCGATGCGTTCAGGATCATGGCAATACCGTAGGTTTATTCACAACACAGGGTCTACACGTTTGATAACAGAAATCTAAAGGAAATGCTCATTACACTCGCGATGTCAACCCCTACAGTGACAAAAGGCAATTCACCATAGTAAACTCTTATTGTAGGGTGGTGTTATAGCGACATCTAGTGGCATCTGTATGCACAATGGCACAATGAATGTATGGTCCGACTTACGTCGAAATTCGGTTACGACACATTCTCAGGAACGGATCTCCGTCGTAACTCGAGGACCCCCTGTATTATACAGATGTATGCTATCATCATAAAACGCTGATGTCTGCATTGCATTTGTTTATTATCAGTTCTATGCTCTGAAATTGTAAATTTTTGCGCGTGTGTTTTTACTGTGTGGTTCCTATGGACCATCAGATTACATGTGTACATGGTCAAAGTATTTTTGTTATGTACCTATATATCCATCTCAAGACATTTACAGAGCCGATATGTTCTATTTAACTCCATGTCAGGTTTGACCCTAAGAGGACAGTCCAGCAGCTGAGAGCCTGTGGGGTGCTGGAGACGATCCGCATCAGTGCTGCTGGTTATCCATCCAGGTACAGACATCTAAAGTCATGTGACTGAGGGCGATAACATTTTCCTCCTGTTAAGTAAGGTATTGTGCCATAATCATGCTACTGCGTTTTCAACCCCACCCCCACCCCGTAAATGTGTACCATGTGACCATTCAAACACACACTGGGCAGGCACATACACGGCGTAAACAGGAAGCAGGTCATTTTCACTGTGGTTGGTTTTTTTTTGAAGATTCCAAAAAGAAACCATAAAGTAATGTTACCAAAAAAACATCCAGTCAAGCAGCGATACCGGGTAAATGCGTCATCACTTTAAAAGTTGGATGTAGCAACTGATTTATTTGAGCATGGTTTAGAAATTGCATTGATGACACTGTACAACACAGATTTTGTTACTAAGTCAAATCCACAGGTTCCAGACTAAATCCGGATCAGAATTTGTCCAGCGCGTCAAGATTTAACGTTAAATGCAGGGTCATTTATTTCAGAAACATGCACAGAAAATACAAACATATGTACTCCATATGTCTCCTTTAACTTTAGACTTCACTTTTATTTTTTATTTTTGTCGGTCAATTTCTAATGGTCAAATACAAGTTCTGAGGTGAGTTTGTTGTATCACTCGGTGGTGTAGTGGTTATGTGACTGGTCTGGGGATGCGGAGGTTGTAAGTTCGCTTCCCTGTCCTGGCTCTTTAGTTCTAGAAACAAACACACTGTGTAAACTTATAGAACATTAACAAGAATCTTTATTTGTCTCATGACAGCAGACAATGGCAGTGAAATGGGAACTGCAGCAGCCTCCGATTGTGCAAAAACGAAATTTAATTAGAATAAAATGAAATAAAATATCTGTTTATCTACACACCAGTGTACAGAAACAATATATTTTATATAATACAATCACCCAGTCTTTTGTTATATCGTGTTGAATCTGTGTGTGTGTGTGTGTGTGTGGGGTGGGGAGTGATGTGGGGGGTGAATTATTGATAGTTCTAATGGCATGATGGCATGGCATGAAGAAACTCCTCCTCAGCCTTTTGGTTCTCGCTCTGCAGGAGTGAAGGCACTTGCCAAACGCCAGGACGGTGAAGGTCTGTGATGATGTTTCTGGCCCTGCTTGTGCACCACCTGGTGTAGATGTTCTGCAGGTTAGGCAGTGCTGTCCTGCACACCTGATAACTCTGTGCAGAGGTGTAGAAGGCTCGTAGCAGCTGTGTGGAGATGTTGAACTTCCTCAGCTGTCTGAGGAAGTACAGGGGCTGTCTCGCTTTCTGCATCAGGGTGGAGATGTGGTTTGGCCATGTCAGGTCCTCAGTGTTGTGGTCACTGAGGTGCCTGTAGCCGCTGAGCGTAATGGCTCCTCTGCCTCTCCCTCCTGAAATCAACAATCATCTCCTTGGTTTTTTTAAACATTCAGCTCCAGGTTGTTGTCTCTGCACCATGTCGACGGTTCCTCCACCTCTTAGATAAAACATGAAATAATAGTAGTAACTTGACTAACTAATTACGTAGTTACTTAGAGTAACTAAGTAAGTAACTTTATACTTTTGTAAAGTTACTTAATAACTTATTAGTTACTTACTTATTTACTTTAAATAACTAAGTAAATAATTACTTAGTTACTTAATGTAACTAAGTAAATATTTATCATTAATTATTATTAATGTTCTATCTAAGTTCCACAGTGTGTGTGTTTATGGAAGTAAAGATCCAGGACGGATGTGAAACCATGACCTCTGCATCCAAGGACCAGTAGCCACTACGTCACACAATACATTTTGCTCGGAACTTGTATTTGACCCCCCCCCCCCTGTACAGTGTGACAGGATGGGGACAGGTAGAGATTGTTGATATTGTGCCATCCATGTTTTATTTATCAAACACGGAGCATCCTACATTATGATAATAAGAAGACAAAGACAGATTTAAAACACAAACAACCAGAACAGAAGCTCTTGTCTTTAATGTCTCTTTATTAAATCTCTTTCCAGATGGACGTACGATGAGTTCTTCAGCAGGTACCGTGTTCTTCTCGGAGAGCCTCAGAGTCGTGAGCAAACCCAGGCTGTGTGCAGACGGACTCTGCCTCATGTCATCTCTGACCCAGACCAGTACTGCTTTGGGAAGACCAAAGTGTTCTTCAGGGCCGGTCAGGTGGCGCTTCTGGAGAAGTTAAGAGCCGAGAGGCTGCGCGATGCTGCTGTGATCATCCAGAGCCATGTCAGAGGATGGCTGTCCCGGATGAAGTACGCTAGGATCCTCTGGGCAACAGTGACCATACAGAGATACTGTAGAGGAGCTCTAGCCAGACGGTGAGCTACAGCTGTAGCTCAGATTTGTAGCTCAAACACCCACCCCCCCAACCCCCCCCCCCCCCCAATTTTAGTGACTCTTTGCCTAATGTTTCTCTTTTTCTGCTGCAGATTGGCTCTGGAGCTTCGCTACACCAAAGCTGCATTAGTAATCCAGAAGACCTACCGCATGGTGGTGGTCAGACAATTGTTCCTCATGATCCGTCACGCCACTGTCACCATCCAGGCCTTCACCAGAGGCACACTGGCACGCCGCAGATACCGACTGGTCAGCACATAATCATAGGCATCACCTCGTTATTGTTTTGATGTTTTGATGAGACGTTTTAGAGACATAACCTGAACTGATCACAACTTTTTTTCTGTAGGTTGTGGCAGAGCGTGCTGCCGTGCTGCTCCAGGCGAGAGTGCGTGGGTGGTTGGCGAGGCACGCGTACAGGCGGGTACGCGCGGCGGTGGTATTCATGCAGTGCTGCGCCCGCCGTAGAGCTGCCAGGAGAGAGCTGCTGAAACTTAAGACAGAAGCCCGCTCCGTGGAGAGATACAGAGAGCTCAACAAGGGCATGGAGGTGAAACTAATGCAGCTCCAGCTACGAGCAGACAAGGAGGTGGGTGAAGAGCAATTTGAGCCTGTGATGGGATTTAAGAGTTTATGATTCTCATAAACTCTTAAATGTTCAAGTTGAGAAACTGTTTTATTTTAAATTCACCTGATACATTTGTGTTCTCACATGTGCAGGCGAGAGAGAGTGCAGCTCTGAGAGAAGCGCTGCATACGGAACGACAGGCCTCCAGGGCTGAGCTGGAAGCTCTGAGGATGACGATACGGAGACTAGAAAACCAGGAGAAAGAGAAAGTCCAGCCTTGCTTAGACATCAGGGAGAAGGAGGAGGAGGAGAAAAAAAGGAGGGTTGAAGATGAAGCTGTAATGGAGACCCTGACTACAGTAAGATCTTTCTGTAACATTTTTGATATGTTATTAAACTATGACTTTTTGTGGCATTTTTGACGACTCACTAACATTTTTTTTTTTAATTTTATCATCACGGCACCCTGTCTCCGACAGGCTTGTGACGCCCCTCATGTGAGACTTGATTTGATTTGGCGTTTAGAGCCCTTAGCACGTGGCGTTTTTGAAATCTGACAAACAGATAATGTTTTTGTGAGATTTTCGATGTCTTACTATACCATGACCTTTTTTTGACGTTATGGAACATGTGGCATTTTTGGAAAATTTTGATCATCTTAGTAAACAATGTTGTTTTTTGAAGTTTCAGACTATTTTTGAAAATTTTCATTTTTTTGGATAAAATTTCCGATGCCTAATTATACTGTGGTTTTTTAACGTTTCGAAAAACTTTTTTTGACAAAAACCTTTTTTGACAAATTTTCGGTGCCTGACTATACTATGGGTTTTTTTTTCTGCGTATTGGACATTTTTCGATAAAAAAATTTCAATACCTTACTATACTATAATGTTTTGTCAACGTTTTGCAAAAAACTTTTTTTAGCCAACATTTTTTGGAAAAAAATTTCAATGCCTTACTATACTATAACATATTTTAATGTTTCAGGCGTTTGACAGAAAAATGTTTACAAAAATGTTTACACCTTACTATGCTTTTGTTTTTTGACGTTTTTGACGTTTTTCAAAAAGTACATTTTTTTGACAAATTTCCGGTGCCTGACTATATACTTTAGCATTTTGTCGATGTTTTGTACGTCCCCCCCCCCCAAAAAATGGACAAATTTTTTTTGAAAAAACTTTTTTTGACAATTTTTCTTCGCCATTTTCTGCGATTTAAAAAAAAAAACAATTTTTGACACCTGTGTCTATGATGTTTTTTTCGACGTTTTGGACATTTTAAAAAAATATTTTTGACAAAAGATTTTTTGGACAAAATTTCCAAAGCCTAAATATTAGTGTAGGAACGTTGACCTTTTTTTCAACATTTCTCATGTTCGACAGAAAAAAACAATTGCCAAAAATTTTGACGGCTTACTATACTTTTATTTTTTGACGTTTTGGATATTTTCCAAAAAAAAATTTTGACAATTTTTTTTTTCACAAAAACCTTTATTGACAACACTTTTTTGGACAAAATTTTCAACACCTTACTACTATATGATTTTTTTTCGACAATTTGGACGTCTTTCAAAAAAAGTTGAAAAAAAAATTTAGTTAACATTTTTGACTATATCATGATGTTTTTCGACGTTTTGGATGTCTTGAAAAAAAACTTTTTTTACAAAAACAATTGATTTGATAAAATGGTATCTTAACACGTTATTTCAACAAAATATCCTTCTGGTGGGTGATTTCACGCAATTTTTTTTACCATTTTAAATTTTTGGCCGTTTTTGGGAATTTTCGACATACTAACCGCTTATGTTTTTTTGTGATTTTTGACCTATGAGAAAATGAGGTTTTCTGGCGACTAATCACCAAAATATTATTCTGGGGGGTGATTTCACGCAATTTACTGTCATTTCAACACGTTATTTCCACTTTTAATTTTTGGCCGTTTTGACATACTAACCCCTTACGTTTTTTTTCAAATTTTTGACCTATGAAAAAAGGAGGTTTTCTGCCGTCTAATCAACGAAATATCATTCTGGGGGGTGATTGCACACTATTTCCAGCCATTCTAGCACGTTTTTTCCACTCTTAATTTTCGGCCGTTTTTGAACATTTTCGACATACTAACCCCTTACGTTTTTTTTCAAAGTTTTGACCTATGAGAAAATGAGGTTTTCTGGCGTCTAA
>JAFBJQ010000414.1:340966-370528 GCA_016785345.1 Trinectes maculatus | reverse complement strand
ACCTATGAGAAAATGAGGTTTTCTGGCGTCTATTCAACGAAATATCATTCTGGGGGGTGATTGCACACTATTTCCTGCCATTCTAGCGCGTTTTTTCCACTTTTAATTTTCAGCTGTTTTTGGGCATTTTCGACATACTAACCCCTTACGTTTGTTTTCGATTTTTGACCTATGAGAACATGAGGTTTTCTGGCATCTAATCAACGAAATATCATTCTGGGGGGTGATTGCACACTATTTCCTGCCATTCTAGCGCGTTTTTTCCACTTTTAATTTTCGGCCGTTTTTCGACATTTTCGACATACTAACCCCTTACGTTTGTTTTCGATTTTTGACCTATGAGAAAATGAGGTTTTCTGGCGTCTAATCAACACAATATCATTCTAGGGTGTGATTGCACGATATTTTATGCCATTCTCGCACATTATTTCCACTTTTAATTTTTGGCCGTTTTTGGGCATTTTCGACATACTGACCCCTTACATTTTCTTTCCTTCTTTGACCTATGAGAAAATGAGGTTTCCTGCAGCCTAATAAACAAAATATTGTTCTGGGGGTGATTGCACACTATTTTATGCTCTTCTCGCGGGTTATTTCCACTTTTAATTTTAGGTTGTTTTTGGGTAGTTTCGACATACTAACCCCTTACGTTTTTTGCGATTTTTGACCTATGAGAAATTAGGTTTTCTGGCGTCTAATCAACAAAATATTATTCTGGGTAGTGATTTCATGCTACTTTATGGCATCTTCGCTATAGAATGTCTTCTTTCAAAAATTTTCGTTTTTGAACAAATTTTCTGACAAATTAGTATACGATGTCAGTCTTGATGATTCAAGAGGTTTATGTCATATCAACATCAAAAATACAGTGGCAAATCAATCAGTCACATTTTATTTGTGGAGCTCATATTCACAATTGTCCCATTAGACTTAATCTGTACAGGTTGCGAGTTGCATACTTTGCAGTATCCCTCAAACGACAAACACTGAGAAACTTGACAAAGTGATAATGTCAACTCTAAAACTAAAATATAAGAGTAAAATTAATCTTACAGTTAAAATAAAGCAAATCAGGTGCATAGTAGACAGAGACATATGCAAACCGTTATAGAGTGTAGAACAATAAAACAATAAAAACATTTCAGTGTTTGTCGTTATTCAGTAGGCTGATGGCCTGTGGATAAAAGCTGTTCTACAGTCAGGTGTTTCTTCCTTTCATGCTCCTGTAGCGCCTTCCAGACAGTAGGAGTGTAATGAGTGGGGTCCTTGATGATGTTGTGGGCCCCCTTTGTGACCCGGTTGTTGTAAATGTCCTGCATGGATGGACAGGCTGCTTCACAGATGACATGTGCTTTTTCTGTCCTGAAATTTGACAAAAACAATTTTTTTTTTTAGAAAGATTGATTTTTTGAAACACATCCGAAACATTGAAAAACATCATAGTATAGTATCTCGTCAGCAAAATATCGTTCTGGTTGGTTATTTCACGGTATTTTATGGCATTTTAGCACGTTACCTCCATTTTTATTTTTTGGCCATTTTTGGGATTTTCGACATACTAACCCCTTACATTTGTTTTCGATTTTTGACCTGTGAGAAAATGAGGTTTTCTGGCATCTAATCAACGAAATATCATTCTGGGGGGTGAATGCACACTATTTCCTGCCATTCTAGCACGTTTTTTCCACTTTTAATTTTTGGCCGTTTTTGGACATTTTCGACATACTAACCCCTTATGTTTGTTTTCGATTTTTGACCTATGAGAAAATAAGGTTTTCTGGCGTCTAAATTTTCTCATAGGTCAAAAATCGCAAACAAACGTAAGGGGTTAGTATGTCGAAAATGTCCAAAAACGGCCGAAAATTAAAAGTGGAAAAAACGCGCTAGAATGGCAGGAAATAATATGCAATCACCCCCCAGAATGATATTTCGTTGATTAGACGCCAGAAAACCTCATGTTCTCATAGGTCAAAACTTTGAAAAAAAAACGTAAGGGGTTAGTATGTCGAAAATGTCCAAAAACGGCTAAAAATTAAAAGTGAAAAAACACGCTAGAATGGCAGGAAATAGTGTGCAATCACCCCCCAGAATGATATTTCGTTGATTAGACGCCAGAAAACCTCCTTTTCTCATAGGTCAAAAATTTGAAAAAAAACGTAAGGGGTTAGTATGTCGAAAATGTCCAAAAACGGCTGAAAATTAAAAGTGGAAAAAACACGCTAGAATTGCAGGAAATAGTGTGCAATCACCCCCCCAGAATGATATTTCGTTGATTAGACGCCAGAAAACCTACTTTTCTCATAGGTCAAAATTTTGAAAAAAAACGTAAGGGGTTAGTATGTCGAAAATGTCCAAAAACGGCCGAAAATTAAAAGTGGAAAAAACGCGCTAGAATGGCAGGAAATAGTGTGCAATCACCCCCCAGAACGATATTTCGTTGATTAGACGCCAGAAAACCTCATTTTCTCATAGGTCAAAACTCTGAAAAAAAACATAAGGGGTTAGTATGTCGAAAATGTCCAAAAACGGCTGAAAGTTAAAAGTGGAAAAAACACTCTAGAATGGCAGGAAATAGAGTGCAATCACCCCCCAGAATGATAATTTGTTGATTAGACGCCAGAAAACCTCCTTTTCTCATAGGTCAAAAATTTGAAAAAAAAACATAAGGGGTTAGTATGTCGAAAATGTCCATAAACGGCCAAAAATTAAAAGTGGAAAAAACGAGCTGGAATGGCAGAAAATGGCGTGAAATAACCCCCCAGAAAGATATTTTGTTGATTCGACCCCAGAAAACCTAATTTTCTCATCGGTCAAAAATCGCACAAAGACGTAAGGGGTTAGTATGTCGAAAATGTCCAAAAATGTCCAAAAATAATAAGTGGAAAAAACACGTTGGAATTACAGAAAATAGCGTGTAATCATCCTCAGAAGGATATTTTCTTGATTAGATCTCAGAAAACCCCTTTTTCTGATTGGTCAAAAATCCAAAAAAAACGTAAGGGGTTAGTATGTCACAAATGGTCAAAAACTACAAAAAGTTAAAAATGGAAATAACGTGCTAAAATGCCATAAAATAGCGTGAAATCATCCCGCAGAATAATATTTTGTTCATTTAACTACACAAAACCTCATTTTCTCATCGGTCAAAAATCACAACAAAACATAAGGGTTTAGTTTGTCGAAAATGCATAAAAATGCCAAAAAATTACAAATTTAAATGATGCGCTAAAATGTCCTGAAATAGCATGAAATTACCCCCCAGAATGATATTTTGTTGATTAGACGTCAGAAAATCTCTTTTTCTCACAGGTCAAAAATTGCAAAAAAAAAAAAACATAAGGGGTAAGTGTGTGTCGAAAATGTCAAAAAAAATGGTCAGAAACGTTGAAAAACATGACATGGTACAGTGACAAAAATTCTGTCAATTTTTTTTCCGAAAAACATCCAAAACGTTGAAAAAACGTCATTGAATAGAAAGGCTTTGAAAATTTGGTCAAAATAAGTTTTTTTCCGAAAAAAGTCCGAAATGTCAAAAAAGACATGGTATGATAAGGCGGCTAAAATTTGGTGAAACCTTTTTTTTCGAAAAACGTCTGAAACGTCATACTGAGGCAGCGAAAACTTCAAAAGTCAAAAATTTGTTTTCTGAAAAATGTCCAAAACTGCGCAAAAAAACGACATAGTATAGTCAGGTGTCAAAAACTGATTTTTTTCGACAAAACGTCTGAAATGTTGAAAAAACAACATAGTATAGTAAGCCATTGAAAATGTGGTCAAAAACTTTTTGTTTGAAAAACATCATAGTATAAAAAGGCACCAAAAATTTTGTGAAAAATGTTTGTTTTTCCAAAAAAAAATTTTTTTTGAAAAACGTCCAAAACTTAAATGTCAATGGAAAAAAAAAGCAAACGATCCCCCTGCTCACACAAAAATAATTGTAAACATTTAAAAACGGGGGTTTCCTGTTTAATAATTTAGTTTTAACTGTTGCTTTCTGTTCTCTCTCTCATTTTTGAGGAATTGCACGCCCTGCAGCGAGAAAAGGACAGTTTTCAGAAAGAGAGAGAGGAACTCTCCGCTCGATTACTTGAACAAGAGAAGGCTGAAGAGGGTGAGGTCATACATTGCATCATAAAGTCTACACACTGTCCCACACTGGCTTTTTTCCTCTCAGTGTCTATGATATAGACTCCTCCATCCCCTCCTGTGTTTGTGCAGAGCGAGTGCATCAGGCTGTGTCTCAGGCAAACGCAGCTCTCAGAGAGGAGCTGGATGAAGAAAGGAGGAGGTACCAGGGACTGCTGAGAGAGTTCACCAGACTGGAGCAGAGATATGACAACCTCAGAGAAATGAGTCTGCTCACTGAGGTCCACCACTACTCCCACCCACACAGTCCCCAGAAATACAGCTCTGGTTTTAAGCTCCGGTTTTATTTTCTCCTTCCCACCAGAGCACCAGGGGCCACAGAAGGACTGACTCCACACAGAGCCTCAGCTTGGAGCCTCTCTCTCCCTCACCCACCACGCTGTCACCCCAGTCTCTCAGCCCACTCTCCCTGACACCCTTCCCATCTGCCTTCCCCTCCCCAGAGGAGGTGCGGCGGGTCATCATGACGTCTCCTTGCCTGGAGAGGAGAGTCTCAGTCTGCAGCTCAGAGGCACCAATGGTGAGGGAATGTAATTCGGAAAGTAAACAGTAAAAGTCAAAGGTGGAACATCTGTTTTAAAAATCATTTTTATGCATCTTGATATGTTGCTATTTTCTAAAAACTGTAGAAATGTAACTGTAAAATAAAAAGTTTTAATTTCGAGGTACATCGGCTAACAATGAACAATAATCAGAATCAGAGGTACTTTACATTACATTACAGGGGGTCCTTGAGTTACAACGGTCTCGAGATACAACGTTTTCGTGGTTACGACACATCTCCCATGAACTTCCTTGGTTCGGCTTAAGCGGTTTGCCCCTTAAATACGTACAGACTTCGCACGGGAACTAGTTGGTGCCGGCTCTCCAACACCTCCACAGCTAGGCTACTCTGCGTTGTGTTTACTTATGTGAAATGGATGGCTGGCGGGGGGTGCAGCGGCAGCCGGTAAGGAGATGCACACGGACACAGATGGGTTCGGGATTGTGGCGATACCGTAGGTTTATTCACAACACGGTTGATATCAGAACTCTAAAGGAAATGCTCATTACACTCGCGATATCAACCCCTACGGTGTGTCAAGAGGGACAAAAGGCAATTCACCCTAGTAAACTCTTATTTTAGCGTGGTGTTATAGCGACATCTAGTGGCACAACTTAGTATCTACCTTACATATGAATGTATGTTCCGACTTACGTTGAAATTCGGTTACGACACATTCTCAGGAACGGATCTCCGTCGTAACTCGATGACCCCCTGTACATTCATTTAGCAGAGGCTTTTATCCAAAGCGACTTAAAATTTTATACAAATTCAAATATAAAGATAGAAATATACTTTTTTTTGTATTGGCTCTAATGTAAAACAATCTCATCCGTCCAGACAACATAGTGTCACAGTGTTTTCACGTTTGCTCTGACAGGAGCAGTTAATGGAGAAGATGGATGTAGCCAGAGTGAAGATGACGGGAGAGGACCTGGTCCACGCCTACGATGCCGTACGAGTGGCCAACAAGTCAGTTTGTCTTCTGCCGCCACTCACACATTACAGTCGTTATTGTTTTGCAGTCTATTGTATATCGTGGTCTTCATGTGGTGGAGAAACTCTGTCATGCAGTTTCACGACGTCCTCTCTTTGCGTCAGGTTTCTGGAGAGTCAGCTCCGTAACCAGCGCAGCCAGTGGGAGGAGGAGCTGGAGGCTCTGAGGCGCCAACTCAGACAAGCGATATCTGGTTCTTCCTCTGCTGAGCAGCAACAGGTATGGACTAATGAAGTCCCACATCTGTGGTGCTTCATGGAAATGCTGCTTACTTACTGCTTTTCCTCTGTCGCACTCAGTGAGAGTCACTTCAGTTAGGAGCATTTGGGAAAAAAAGCCAAAATCCAAAATGTGTTTGTGTGTTTGTGTGTAAAGGAACTGCAGGAAGTGCTGGAGGCCAGAGAGCAGGAGTGCGTCAGACTGAGGAGGGAGCTGAAGGAGCTGCGAAACACCGTGTCACTCAGACGACTCATCGCTCAAGGTTACGTTTCACTTCCATGTCCTGTCATCTTGCTACTTTTCTTCATCACTGCAACAACAACGTTTTTCCTTGAAATGACAGTACGTGGGAATACTTGCATTAGTTACTTGTTCTTAAAAATTGTGATTACTCATGACCAAACAAGTAAAGAAATATCACCGATTAAGATTCATACAAGTTAAAAAAAAAACAAAAGTCGTTATATTTCATTAAACTACTCATATTGAATAAAATAAGAGTAGTTTCTTAATCTGTTGCTTGTGTTTCCATTTTTAATTAGCTTTGACCCCAGAGACCTTGTCCCCATCCCGACCAAAGCCAGTGGTCACTGGTTTGTTGGAATGTGGGAAGAGAGATGTACCTAAGCTCATGAAGAACCTCATCACAGGTGAGCATGACCTCTGACCCCTGACTTCATCTTTACCTCCACAGCTGACCTATAACCGCTCAATATGTGATGGTCTGACCTCATCAGGAAGCCACGACTTTGTAGCATTGCATAAACTTATGCCACCACCGACAGCTGACAGTCATGACGTGGTCATGGTCACCGTGCTGATGCTCGCCTCTGTCTGTTCTCCAGACATCCGTGTTGACAGTGCCCTGTCTCTGCCTCCTGGCCTACCTGCCAGCATCCTTTTCCTGTGTGTCCGCCAGGCCGACTGCAGCAGGGACCAAAGCCAGGCTCGCTCGCTCTGTAGCTCTGCTGTCACTGCAATGAAGGCAGCTCTGAAGGTAACCAGGGATCCGAACCCGCACCATATGGTTGAGGGTTAATCTGTAAGGGCAGTTCACACGGCGTCAGGTAGATTGTCACTTACAGAAAACATCAGCACGGCTAACGCTAAAACACTGGTAGTTTTGTCCTACGCGTGTGTCCAACCCCTTAACCACATTGACAACATGCATACAGAGGTCATCAGAGTTGACCTCCACCTGTCAATATAACCTCGTCTTCTCTTATTTGTCTCTGCAGAAACATAGCAACAGTGTCGATATGACAACTCTGTGGCTGAAAAACGCGTACGTGTTGCATGATCTGTTGACCCAGCACTCCCCGCAACAGGTAGGCTACACATGCATTTATTATTATTTACATCTGGTTGGCTATGATTAAAATATTACCCCATATGAATGAACACTATTAGACGCTTGATTCAAATGAAGTGATTCCACTGATGATCGAGCTGAGCGACCTGATTCGCGCCCTGAGTGACCTCTGCATCCAGGCCTATCAGCAGCTCATCTCCATCACAGAGATGCGCCTGCAAAACATGATAGGTACTACAGATAATACTGATGCTACCCGCTCCCCCATCCACTGCTGTTACCTGACATGCTGCCGCTTCTCGTTCTCAGTCCCCGCCCTGGTGGAGGGTGAGAACATCTCTGGTCCTTCTCACTCTGCGGTGAAGTCGGCAACATCCAGGAAGCGGACGGGGTCGGACCCCAGGACAGACCCCAGGACAGCGTCAGGAGCTGCTCCCACTATGGCGTCAGTGTTGACGGAGCTGGGGGCCCTTTACTCCGCCCTGTCCCATCAGGCTCTTCCTGCCACACTGATGGAGCAGGCCTTCCACCAGCTGAGCCATCTCATCACTGCCACTGCTCTGAACAAGCTGCTGCTGCGGAGAGACATGTGCTGCTGTCGGCGTGGCATGCAAATACGGTATTAATGCATATACGGTACATTCATATATATTATGAGACATTTTACCACTTTTACAGACAACTGCTCGTTATTTTTGGCTCGTTAATTCTCTTAATTCCTGATTAAGCAGATCAATCCGCCAGAAACATTCCCAAAAATATTTTTTCATCTATAAATTATATTATTTTCACGAAAATGAACTACGATGCTGAGTTACAGAAATGAGTGTGAAAATGATGATGTGTTGTGATATTATTATTTACCATCCTCTCTTTCCTCTGTCACACAGCTACAATGTGAGTTTGCTGGAGGATTGGCTGCATAGCCATAATCTGCAGACAGGGGACGCTGTGGCCACACTGAAGCCTCTCATCCAGGCGCTTCAGCTTCTGCAGACAGGAAAGAAAACCGAGGCAGATGCACAGGCCCTGGTTCAGACCTGCACTGCACTGTCCAGCCAGCAGGTGGGGCTCCTGATCACTGATCACCTGTCCTTAAGAGCAGAATATAGTACATGTTATTACACTGGTGATTTATTATTTGTTGTTCGATAGATTGTGAAGATTCTGACCCTCTACACTCCCGACGATGACCTTGACGAAAGGGTCACACTGAATTTCATCCGTACTGTCCAGGTACGACAGTCCAGGCCCACACCTGGAACATCTGTTTCTTTGTTTTTTTTTTCAATTAACATCTAATGCAAGTTGTCTTCGTCCTTCAGGGGCTTCTCAAAGGCCGCTCTGACAGTCAGCCCCCTCAGATCCTTATGGACGTGAGACGAGTGTTTCCCGTCACGTTCCCCTACTCGCCTCCTGCTGCCTTCAGCGCCGAGCAGTTAATCATCCCAGACTCCCTCAAGATCTCATTCTTACGCCGGGCCTAGAAAACAGGGCGTGTTGCGTGCAACACTGAAACATGAGTGAAATTAAAAAAAACTTTGTTAATAAAAAGTAATTAGATTATTATAAAGGACACCAAGTCAGTTTACATCTCATCTAATTAACTGGTTAGTCTGATAAATAAAAAATGAGGTATTTACATAGTCAGAAATGTATCATACATTTCAACAAACAAGGAATGACATTTTTTTTTACATACATACTTTATTGGAAGCAGAAACACAATGGGACAGCAGTCCCAGTTAACCCCCAATAAGACCAACCAGAATAAAAAAAAAAATTAGAAACATCTTGTGTATAAAAAATTCTCATGCGAGTACTTTGTACCACTACACATCATCAGTAATACATATTTATATATTCACAACCATTTGAAAAATAGAAAACAATAAGGAAATATCAAAATAAAGGCGACGACGATTGGCAGTTAACATCAAATAATTATGCGTGCTGGCACAATAAATGTTTTTCTACTTGTTTTTAATGTTTCCTATCATGCACCATTTCTGGAAAGTTCCAGGACCGGCATCTCTGTGCAGGTGTCTGTCTGTGTGGCCAGGACAGCTGGACAGAACTGGACAGAACTGGACAGATCATGCATGTCTGTCTGTCTGTCTGTTTTGTGGTTTTTTTTAAATTGTGCTTTTTGTTTTTATCCTTCACTTCCGTGCTCGTTCCCATTCCACACATCAGTCCGCGTACCAACACGCACACTGAGCAAGTTCCATTGTCAACAGCAGTAAATAAAGATTTTTTCTTCGTGGCATTTTCAGCGATGTGACCTGTTAAGTTATTCAAAGAATGTGCAGACGTCCCCACTGAGTAAAACGACCTTGAACACATCAAAGTGTCACACAGCCTCTGTTTAGTTCCACTTACTAGAACTTTTTTTTTGCAGTATGATGGGGTTTTTTTAAGCTTTAGCTGTTCATCAGGTCCATTATCAGACTCACACAAATAGTTGGTTGTCTCCCTATAACAGCTACATTTCAGGAATGGGAATCCACCCCCAACCCTCACCACCCCCGCCACACCCCCCCGAAAAAAACACGCACAATTCCTAACCGTCCATTCACACAGCAAAATTCAAGTCTACAAAAGAGCAGCAACCTTCAAATACATAGATCCGATGTTTGTAACATCTGAGCTATTTACAAAGTCCAATCGATGACACCAAACTCTCTCTCTCTCTCTCTCTCTCTCTCTCTGCTCCTGATTACTGAAGAGCTCCACAGACAAACTTCACCACATCTGATGTGACGTTCGGCCCACACACAGGAGAGACAGCTTTTATAACCTAACCCCACAAACGCTTGTGCTGATATAATTAGAATAATAATCCACGATGTAAACATTAAAAGACTGCTTCGTAAATGACTCATCTACATAGATTTATTTATTTTTTTAAAATAGACTAAATGCATAGAGTTCAGTTCTTATACCTTGTTAAAAAGAGGCAGGCGGGGGGGCGTTTTCATTTCTCGGTTATGGTCAAATGCTTTGGGGCGGGAGACGCCCAAGTCACGGTCAGGAATAGAAAAACAAACGTGACACCCTGTCGTTGTTACACTGTGACCAAAAGACCCTGATCATTATCATCAATCTTCATCATCATCAATTCCTCACTTCTGTGCCTTTATTTATTCACAGCAAGAATATAAAACTTATACAGATAAATAAATCTATCAATCTTTTTTTCCAAAAAAAAAAAAGGTATTCAGTGAAAAGAGAAGTGGCATGCTGGACAGTCAATGGCCATTTCTATACATTTAGTTTTTTTTTTTTTTTTTTTTGGTGAATAATGTCATTCTTGACAGGATCAGTAAAAACGTGTTCATAAGCGTGCAGTGACGACCTTGTGCTTCTTTCGACCCTTTTGCCCGTAACCAGACCAGAGTCTGGATCTACAGCCCTTTAGCAGAGGTCTGACTTTTCACTATCAGGGATCAGGTTGCAGCACCTGCACCTGGATCATTAGGGAATGATGGGTAGCGGATCGTTAGCGATTTGTGCTCTGCCTGGGGCGCAACGGCTGTTGTTTCGTAAGTGACAGGATGTTGCTTTTGCAAAACAGAGTCTTAGGACGTTCGGGGTCAAATCAAGAACTGACATGTTGGACGTGTGATGATGTTTACAGGCAACATGGGTGGTTACACAAGGTCAACATTAGAAAGTATTACAAAAACGCACTCAGACAGGCGCAGACGCGCTCACTCTCTCACTCTGATGCGTCACAGTGCCTGAGGATGTGTTTGCATCAGATTCGCCTCTACGCGGCCGCCGTGTCAGAGGTCGGACAGAACTTTCACGAGGGTCAACAAGACAGAAGGCATTGAGGGTGTCAGGCAGTGTGCTCTGTTACAGGCTGATGGACGGAAAGGAAAGATGAACATATACCATATTTCTAATGACAGATACTTCAAATATAAATATAATTTGGGGAAAAAAGCAGTAAAGAAATATTAAAAGTATTCTAACTAAATAGAGCTTTGTTCCCACGATGATATCTGGAATGTCGGAGGCCGTGCAGCCATGTTATTGTTGTTGTTGATGGGTCACGTGGTCCTGTTGTGCTTTGGGCTGGTCTTATGATATTTTAGCTTTTATGTGTTGGCACTTGAGGGCCCGGGTGCAGCCCGTGGGGGAGGGGGAGCCCGTGGGGGGGGGGGGGGGGGATTATGAAATAAATGGAGCATATGTCTATCCATTGATCGCTTTACGGTTAATGTATATATTTGCTGTTCTTCAAAAGGACAGTTGATATCTGTAATAATTTTGTGGATGGAAATTAAAGTGACGATTTGTCTTAGCATTATGTCTTTCCCACTGAAATGAATGTATTTACAGCGCTGGGCGTGAGGTGACTGTGATTGAACATCAGTGGAGACTCAGGGCAGTGGCTAGCGGGGGCTCGGCGGAGCTCCAGGGGCAGCATGGGGCAACATCTGATGACGTTTCCAACAAGTCACTGTCAATATGTTCTTGCCTCTTAGCTGCGCCCCTCCTCTGCAGAGCGCTGGTCAGACTTGAGTTTGACAAACTCCTTGGCCACGTCGTCGTTGTTGCGCTGGGAGAGGATGCGCAGGACGGTGAGGCCCGTCTCGTCCATGTGGATGCGCTTACCGAGCGGCAGCCAGCAGGCCACGCTGCCTTTGGAGGCCATGTCCTTCAGCTGCAGGACGGCCATGCCCACGGTGCGGTCCTCTCGGGCGAAGCAGTAGTCCTTCACGCACACCTGCAGCTCGTAGCACTCGGGGCCCACCTCGTTGCTCAGGGTGCTGCGGCAGAGACCACACATGACCATCTCCGCATTGCTGTTCGGCAACATCGAAATAAAACCCAAATTACTGCTGATGTCGGCAACTCACAAAGTGAAGGTTTCGTTGTATTTGGGAGCCCAGCTGTTGTTCTTCGACTTTGTGGCGTACTTCCTCTTTTTGTCGCTGAGGTGAGGCCCGATGATATAAACCTCCACAAAGGGCCGGAAGATTCCCTGCGTCTGCCACCGCAGGTCATTGGCAGCCACGACTGAGACGGGGAGAGGAGCGAGAGAGAGAGAGAGAGAGAGAGAGAGAGAGAGAGAGAGAGAGAGAGAGAGAGAGAGAGAGAGAGAGGAAAGGTGAACGAGTGGGACGTTAATGTGTGAAAAATGTGGTGAGAGAGACAGAGGGAGCGTTAGTGAACAACAAAATACAGGCTCTCACTTTCAGGTTCCTGTCAAGACAGCGAAGGTAAAATTAGACATTGATAATGTGCTATAAAACACACACACACACACACACACACACACACACACGCACGCACACACACACACACACACACACACACACACACACATACAAAAAGCTTGAAAGCTTGGTGTTTCCTGTACCTTTCACTGTGACCTTGTGCTCTCCGGTGCTGGGGTGGGTAAAGATCTCCACATGGATGGACACCTCTCCCACAGCATCATCCACCCCAGAGCCTGACGGGGCAGACAGGAGAGACAGTGAGGGGGTGGGGGAGGGGGGGTTCATTTGCATACATCAGCTCTTTATTCTCCGACTACAGGCCAAACAACAGCACTGCACCCTGATGTAAAACAGCGTTACAGACAAATCCCTTTCAGATTTTCAGGTGAACCACTGAAAGAGATTCAGCTGCAACCTTGTCCATATGACACCAAATATACTGAGCAGGAAAATATTTCTTCATGCGGAAATTTAAAATCAGGCAGAGTGATCTGTTTGTGCCTATGTTGTGGTCCGGAATGGATAAACTACACAAAGCTGCTATGAGTGGGCATGCGTGTTGAAAACGCAGGTTGTACTGATGCACTGTTGAAATGAATATTTTTTTGGAAGAACCACATGGTTCCCTGCAGGAAGGCATTATGCATTGTGGATGGATGCACTTGTTAACCAGGTAGCGATGTGTAAGAGGAGCCCACTCATAGAGGCCTAGTGTCTGAATGCAAAGTGGTTAGTCAGAGAAGAAGACAGCAGAGCAGCTGAGAAACTGGAAGTGTAGATCAGGTCAGGACATGCTCAGATGGATCTAGACAGGTGGAGACACCCATTCCTTGGTAAAGACTTTTACCCAAGCATGGTACGAGGGGGGAGGAGAAGGTGGAAGGAGAAGATTGGTTCAGCCTCTCGGATCAGTGACTGAGGGGTGGTAAAGCTGCACTGCACTAGAATTACAAAAGGGACTATCCTGGATTTCATCATTTGATGTAAACGTAAGATATTCCACATGTGCGCCCCCCATTGGTCATTTCCTTATAGCTGCAGGGACGTCTGTGGGACGAGAGGATGATGATGTGTCTGGATGGCTCCGCTCTTTTGTCTGGGAGGGAGAAGGTGCGACTGTGTGGTTTTGTGCTGCTGCTATGAACAAGCGGCTCCAGAAGGCTACGCTGACAGATGGACATTCATTTGAAATGTTTTAATTAGTGTTTAACGGTTTCCAACCGTATCTTTGTGGCGACGAGCAGCAGGCTGTGCTGTGTTTCTTCAACCGGCCGCCCACTTAACAAGGTGTCCGTGGGAGTTAGACGGCAGAATGTTCCTGGCAGGCGGCTCCACGCGTCTCCACGCGTCTCCACGGAGAGCATTATGGGATAGTTGGTTCTTGCTGCCAGCAGGACCAAAGAGAGCAGCAGTCGTCCATCTGGACTCGTCTCCACTGTGGAGGACGTCCAGGAAAGAGGAGAAAGAAAATGTGCTGCCTAGGTGGCGACGTCTTCTCCTCTTAAACATCCCAGAAAGTGCATACTGTGCATTACTACACACATTTTAATCAATGCACGAGGTGCAATGACCCTTTTTTCTATCATAAAAAGTGGGTTTGATCACAACTAAGGTGCACTTTTCACCATTTACCATAATCACTCAGCAAATAGAACTAAACCATGTGACCGTGGCAAACAGGCCAGGAAGTTCACGACATAATCACAACTGGACCGCGATCATTTTAGACGATGAATAATTGCAATTGTTGAATAATGCAGGGACGAGGAGCCCTCCCAGACAAAACTGAGCCAGCAGTCATCATCATCTTCATCATCATCATCATCATCTTCCTAATCTCCTCCTCTTCATCGCTGTGCTTTACCTTAAAACCTTAAATCACTGTGGGAGGGGCTACATTCTGGGGGGCGGTGTTTCCTCTTCTATTTTTTCAGTTTTTGTATTTGGAGACAACTGCAGACTATATACTGCACCTCTGCTTCAGTCACACACACACACACGCACACACGTGCGTGGCCCTCAGGCCTCTGATGGTCTGACATGCTGGATCTGGGTTCCTCCACACTTTAATGCATTGCGGTTCCGTTTCCGTCTGATGTCCGCGCATCATGCGTCTATGTCTGCTCATACATACAGTCAAGTGGCGTATGTATTCAGTGCAGTACCGTACATACAGACATCAGTGTGTACATGACATGCATGAATGCATAAAGTCTGCGTTTGTGTTGTTGTGGTGGGAATGTGTGGGTGTGTGTGTGGAAAAGACAGAGAGATAGAGAGATAGAGAGATAGAGAGAGGAAGTATGTTCAGTCTGTGCATTGCAGTTGTCTGCTGTGATGAGTCTGAGCAGGCAGGGGGGTTTCAGGATGCACATGGGGAGGCAGGTGGAGGGTGAAGAGAGTTGGGGTTTGGTCTGGAGACTCTGGGTGGTCCTGGGGGTCTCAGGCCCTGAGCCCGAGTGGCACATACCCTTGTCTGGGTAAACATCCTCACTAGTGGTGAACCTCACCCCCTTCCCGCCGAACACTGGCCCACAGACGGGGCAGAGGGAGGGAGGAGACGGAGAGAGGAGACACATGTAGAAAGATGAGGTTTGCAGAAATAGCAGAGGGGGAAAAACAGACCAACATAAATAGGTCATTTCTCCTACTTATTCCTACTGAACCAACTCTTTTCTGATCTGCAGCGCGAAGAGGGTCCACACACACACACAGGCATCTGCTGCAGTAAAATGTACTTTAAACAAATCTGCATGACATTTGTCTTAATTCCATTTTAAACAATCATCGACTCAAAAAAGCAGAAAGACGATGTGTCAGCATCAGCGCTTCCACAAAGATGATGCCTGTTACGTAGCCATCTGATGGGTTTTTTTTTTCCCACTGCAAATAGCTGTCAGATCATGTAAAGAATAGTCTGTATGCAGGGAGAAAACATTGTGCGGCTTCGCATCGATGCTCGACAAAGAAAGTGAGACATTTTGAGGACGTGATGCTGAACGTAGAATTTGGGAAACACGAACATCAACATAGGAGTGAAAAACTGATACGACGACACTGTGAAGCAGAGGATTTACAGACGACTGGAAATGAAACGTCTCATTAATGAAGATGCTGGACAGTAACGATAGTCAAAAGTCTTCCCCGAGACAGATAAAGGGAGGAGGTCCGAGGGGGAGCGAGGACCATTACGTTACCTTGTGCATTTTGTGACTGGACAAAGGTCTTGATGAGTTTGTCTGTGGCCTGCGTGTAGAGGGACAAGGCGTAGTGGAGAGACAGGAGATCAGGACTCTTCTCCAGGAACGTCTTCTTCAAACCCACACCACCAGCGTGGAAGTATTGCTAACACGCACACACAGATAAAACAAATAAACAGCTGTTAACTAAAGACCTGCTCCGAAAGATTATTTAGGAGGAAACAGGTTCTTTTTAGTTAATTAGCAAATATGCAGAAAATAAATCACAACTTAACTTTACTGATTTTTAACCTAGCTTAGGTTTTAGACTGCTGGAGGATCGTCGTCTAATTGTAATGGATTTTTTTTTTTAAAAACAAACAAATTAATCAACTAGTTTAAAAAATATTATGCAAAAGATTTAGTGGACGTTTAATTGTAAACATTAGCGGCCAGAAGTGATCACAGCTTCTGTGTCTCTCAATAATGATTTTTTTTTAACCTAGCTTAGGTTTTGAACTGCTGGATGATCATCATCTAAATGTAATGTTTTGTTGTTGTTGTTCTTTTGTGTTTTTTTTTTTTTAAAAAACAAACAAATTAATCAACTAGTTTCAAAAATATTATGCAAAAGTTTTAGTGTGATCACAGCTTCTGTATCTCTCAATAAAGACACTGACAGATTTATTAAACATGTATATTATTTCTGACATGTTACAGATTCTGCATCAAACTAAAACATCCATACTGTTAATTAACTCATTATTCAAATTCAAGGCTTTTTCCAGCACATCACCTGCTCCTACATATCGATTAGATAAACCAATACAAATAAATCACAAATAAACTGCTGAACCAAACAAACATTTGACACCTCTGACGTGTGGAGAAACTGATGGAGCAAATCTCACTGTTAAAACCCAAAGCACAGTTTCTACCTTGATGGTGTCGAGCGCCAGCTCTATCACGGCACACTGCTTAGGAGTGAGGGCCTTGGCCTCTTCACGCACCATGTGCTCCTGAAAGACAATGCGAAGGGCACAGAACAAAATGACCAGTCTGTCCGTTCACGATTAGACCCTCGTGTCCTGCAGCGCAAACACACAAAGTGTACCTTCAGCTTGGACAGCTGTCCCAGCTCCTTGGCGGCGTTGAAGATGAGCTGAGTGCCCTGGAAGAGGTAGACAGGTAGAAAAGAGGTAGACAGGTAGAAAAGAGGTAGACAGGTAGAAAGAGAGAGAGAAGAGTGCGGTGTGTTATTATGGGAAGACGAGGCAACAGTAAACGGCTTAGTGACACACAACGCTCCTGACACACACACACACACACACACTCATCTTTACAGGTGTCAAGGTGCAAGCCGTTATCACACTAATCTGTGTTTTTAATCAATCCAGAAAGGTTACACACACACACACACACACACACACAAAGACTGAGACATTTCACTATGAAGAGAGGGGAAAGTGTTCAGCTCACACTGAGGGAAAGAGAGTAGACATGTTGGTGCACTCACACACACACACACACACACACACACACACACACACACACACACACACACAGCAGGTGGTGTGTGCAGTTCTTTACTGGAAGTGCAATCCTCTTGTGAGAGAATGAATCACTGAGTGCTGCTGACGGCTTTTTATATCTGACCGTCGGTTTACAGCTCTAAATATGAAATATTGTTGTGCGACTGTAGTGAATCTACTGTGCTGTGTGCGGCTACCAACGCTGTTGACGTTTGAATCATCTCACAAACAAGAGGGAAATGAAACAGAAAACACGGACGACCTGCTCCAGTGCTGTGTTATGTGAAACCGCAGGTCAAAGAGCAAAACCACACTGCAACCAAAATCAGATGATGTGAACTCCCTGACCTGGGGCACGTGGTGCGTTTATGTGCATAGACTACATTAGTGTATGTGACCTATGGTGAGGCCGACAGCTACATCCTATAGATTTGGATGGAGGGATTTTCACAACGTATAAACAGGACTATAAAGGATTGTCGTGTAAACAAGAAGACAGTATTTCCACTGCTTTGTTTGACTGGGGAGCTGAGGGAGAGAGACAGGAGACACAGAAAATAGACAATAGAGGGAGGAGAGAGACGAGACACATTGATCTGAAGGGGTTTCGTCCTTACATCACTGTGAGAAGCACTCTTCAGCCTCCCCTGGAAAGAGAGCATGGGGTTAATACTTCAAGAAGTGGCAAATCCCTATCGTCTGACTTCACTCCCAATGATTAGTACACACAGATATGTCCCTTTCCAACATCAGTACTGCCAGAGGGGGCGCTTTCTTCCAGTTAGCAGAAGGTTTTGCCCTCTCAAGCAACAAAAATGCTTTTATATCTTTAAAAAGAAAAATGTAAAACAAATACAACACTCACAAAAAAAAACAGTACAAAAGAAAATAAACATTTATGCTTTTCTTTGGCTCGCTCATCACATAGATTTAAATACTCAGGAGGATTCGTGCACAGTTCGTTCAACCCGCCTCGAATTCGGACCGAACCCAACGACCTCCCGTTCAAAACATCAGCCAGTGGGTCGGGACAGTCAGTGGAACATTACAGTAACCATGGTGACAAGAGAACACGAAACCAAACCAGGACAGACCAGCGGAACAGGTCTGCAGAGACATACGGTACAGTACAGTACGGCGTTGTACAGTTTACTGAGAGAGGACTTAGAAGATTAGATGCAAGCAACAAACCCACACTGGGGGGGTGAGGGGGTGGGGTCAGGGCACAGGTCAAACAGGGGGGTAGAGAAAAGAGAGACGGGGGGGGCAGGACACCAGATACCAAGCCACCAAAAGGTCAGTCACCCCACCAGAGTCCTGATAAAAGGACACAATGCGTGAGAGGAAACAAGGCGAAACCAGGCGCAAGAGAGGAGGACCACTTCCTGTTTGAGCTGAGCAGCTCAGGAAGAAGAGAGATAAAGAGAAAGATGGGGGGGGGGGCATTAATTGGTGAAGATTGTTGTGGGTTGGGGCCTATCGGAACCAATAAGGAATCAGGAATGCACCATGCTTCTGTCTTCTCAGAGAGGAGAGGAGAGGAGAAGAGAGGAGAGGAGAGGAGAGGATGAGAGGATGAGAGGAGGAGAGGAGGAGAGGATGAGAGGAGAGGAGAGGAGAGGAGAGGATGAGAGGAGGAGAGGAGAGGAGAGGAGAGGAGAGGAGAGGAGAGGATGAGAGGAGAGGAGAGGAGATGAGAGGAGGAGAGGAGGACAGGAGGAGAGGAGGAGAGTCCCTGAGAAGAGACAGGGTGTGATGTGGGGTAAAAAACAGGAAGATGGCAGCCACATATAGCAGAGAGACCAACCACCGTGGACGGACGGACAGACAGACACACACGCAGGAGTGCTGTACTTACAATCATCTGTGGAGGGAGAGCGGTGGGAGCAGGATGTAATAGTAATCACAACAACAACAACAAAAACAACAACAACAACGACAACAACGACAACAACCAGAGAGAAGGGTCAGTCAAGCTGCAAAGAGCCCCACATCAATCAAAGACACATGTTTGGGCCTCAGGGCCGGAACGACCAGGGACCAATTGACAACTGTCCTGAACCTGGACTAATGGTGGGAAGACATCCGAGAGGGATTTTTTTTTTCACTGAGAACACAGATAATAGGCATTTAAGCTTATCATTATTCTAGCGGTGATAATGTGGGTTTCAGTAGCATCACTTCAGTTAACAGTGATATGAGGCTCTTTCATTAATAGCTGAACACAAATAAGAACACATATATCTAAAATAAAAGAAACGAGTGGCTGCTTTCCAAAATGTATGAATCTTTTCCAGTGGGTGGGCCAGATCGTTCGGACAAACGTTTTTTTTTTTCGCCACTCTGTCGTGACTCACTTACGAATCAGGGATCTTTTTTCGAATAATTGTTGGCTGACATGCTGGAGAGCAGCCGTGAGCTGGTGTTATAATGATATGGTGCACTCCTTTTTGTTTTTGGGTTTTTTTTCTCTTTTTGAGCGGTTTCAACTCAGATGAATGGAGGAACCGGGAGGTGATGCTGGTTATAATGTGTGTGGGGCTGAGGAGTGGACAGGACGCCATGTGGATGTGATGACAGAGCAGTTTGATCGTCCGCTAACATTCTTTGTTTTGGGGCCACCTTGAATCGCAACACACACAAAATGTCTGTATCTGTATACATTAATCTGCAGACATTAATCTGTATACATTAATCTGTATACATTAATCTGCAAACATTAATCTGGATACATTAATCTGCAGACATTAATCTGGATACATGAATCTGTATAAATTAATCTGGGTACATTAATCTGTATACATTAATCTGTATACATTAATCTGTATACATTAATCTGCATACATTAATCTGTAGACATTAATATGGATACATTAATCTGCAGACATTAATCTGGATACATTAATCTGCAGACATTAATCTGGATACATGAATTTGTATAAATTAATCTGCAGACATTAATCTGGATACATTAATCTGGATACATTCATCTGTATACATTAATCTGCATACATTAATCTGTAGACATTAATCTGGATACATTAATCTGCAGACATTAATCTGGATACATTAATCTGGATAAATTAATCTGCAGACATTAATCTGCAGACATTAATCTGGATACATTAATCTGCATACATTAATCTGTATACATTAATCTGTATACATTAATCTGCAAACATTAATCTGGATACATTAATCTGCAGACATTAATCTGGATACATGAATCTGTATAAATTAATCTGCAGACATTAATCTGGATACATTAATCTGGATACATTAATCTGGATAAATTAATCTGCAGACATTAATCTGTATAAATTAATCTGCAGACATTAATCTGGATACATTAATCTGTAGACATTAATCTGGATACATTAATCTGCAGACATTAATCTGGATACATTAATCTGGATACATTAATCTGCAGACATTAATCTGGATACATTAATCGGGATACATTAATCTGTAGACATTAATCTGCAGACATTAATCTGGATACATTAATCTGGATACATTAATCTGCAGACATTAATCTGGATACATTAATCTGGATAAATTAATCTGCAGACATTAATCTGGATACATTAATCTGCAGACATTAATCTGGATACATTAATCTGTATACATTAATCTGCAGACATTAATCTGGATACATTAATCTGTATACATTAATCTGTAGACATTAATCTGGATATATTTATCTGCAGACATTAATCTGGATACATTAATCTGCAGACATTAATCTGGATACATGAATCTGTATAAATTAATCTGCAGACATTAATCTGGATACATTAATCTGCAGACATTAATCTGGATACATGAATCTGTATAAATTAATCTGTATACATTAATCTGCATACATTAATCTGTAGACATTAATCAGGAGACTTTAATCTGCAGACATTAATCTGGATACATTAATCTGGATAAATTAATCTGCAGACATTAATCTGTATAAATTAATCTGCAGACATTAATCTGGATACATTAATCTGGATAAATTAATCTGCAGACATTAATCTGTATACATTAATTTGTAGACATTAATCTGCAGACATTAATCTGGATACATTAATCTGCAGACATTAATCTGGATACATTAATCTGCAGACATTAATCTGGATACATTAATCTGCAGACATTAATCTGGATACATTAATCTGCAGACATTAATCTGGATACATTAATCTGCAGACATTAATCTGGATACATTAATCTGCAGACATTAATCTGGATACATTAATCTGCAGACATTAATCTGGATACATTAATCTGCAGACATTAATCTGGATACATTAATCTGCAGACATTAATCTGGATACATTAATCTGCAGACATTAATCTGGATACATTAATCTGCAGACATTAATCTGGATACATTAATCTGCAGACATTAATCTGGATACATTAATCTGCAGACATTAATCTGGATACATTAATCTGCAGACATTAATCTGGATACATTAATCTGCAGACATTAATCTGGATACATTAATCTGGATACATTAATCTGGATACATTAATCTGGATACATTAATCTGGATACATTAATCTGGATACATTAATCTGGATACATTAATCTGGATACATTAATCTGGATACATTAATCTGGATACATTAATCTGGATACATTAATCTGGATACATTAATCTGGATACATTAATCTGGATACATTAATCTGGATACATTAATCTGGATACATTAATCTGGATACATTAATCTGGATACATTAATCTGGATACATTAATCTGGATACATTAATCTGGATACATTAATCTGGATACATTAATCTGGATACATTAATCTGGATACATTAATCTGGATACATTAATCTGGATACATTAATCTGCATACATTAATCTGTATACATTAATCTGTATACATTAATCTGCAAACATTAATCTGGATACATTAATCTGCAGACATTAATCTGGATACATGATTCTGTATAAATTAATCTGGAGACATTAATCTGGATACATTAATCTGCATACATTAATCTGTATACATTAATCTGCAAACATTAATCTGGATACATTAATCTGCAGACATTAATCTGGATACATGAATCTGTATAAATTAATCTGCAGACATTAATCTGGATACATTAATCTGGATAAATTAATCTGCAGACATTAATCTGTATACATTAATTTGTAGACATTAATCTGCAGACATTAATCTGGATACATTAATCTGTATAAATTAATCTGCAGACATTAATCTGGATACATTAATCAATTAATCACCAGTGTACATGTATGTATCTGAGTGTGTATATTTATCCACAGTTAAAGTGTGGGCACTGTCATGTATTTGTGTGTGTGTGTGTGTGTGTGTGTAGCATGTTTGTGTGTGTGCGTGTGCTCTCACCGTCTGGTCTGTGAGCGGTGGCAGGACGATGGTCTTCTCCATTGTGTTCATCACCAGCTTCCACAGCTCCTTCAGGACACGTTTCAGCACAGTCTTCTCACAGATTTTGGCAAACAGAGTCAGGCTGGTACGGAGAGAGAGGGAGAGAGGGAGAGAGAGAGAGAGAGAGAGAGAGAGAGAGAGAGATGAATAAGAAGCAGCAGAAGGAGGCAAACACTGCTCTGAAGGGGGGGGGGGGGGGGGAGATGATAATAATAAAGACAAGAGCAGAGAGAAAGAAAAACAGAAGACTGCTAGATATTCATTCATGAATAAAAAAAGCCTGTAGGGAATCTCACAACTTTTCCTCCTCATCCATACTCAAATAAAGTCATGTATTTTTAAGCCTTCTCCATGAACAGTTGTGTAATAATTCACACAAAACAGGTGAAGAAATATGAAACTTGTGTGTGGATTTGTTCGTCTGATGTTATGAAAACAGGTCAATATGACGAATACGGCACGGTGCCTCACTTGCTGTCCAGGAACTCCATGATGGGCTGCAGGACGTTGTCAGCATCCTGTGCGACACTGCTGGCATTTCCTACGTTGGAAGTTCCCTTCACCTGAGCCAAGATGTCTCCCATCTGCTTCACATTCTCCTCAATATGAGGCTGGAAGCTGCAGAGTAGCATCAGCAAGAAATGACAAAGGCGCGTTAATGTTTTTGGTGCACGTTTTGCCTTTCACCAAAATCTGGAAACCTGTGTGTGTGTGTGTGTGTGTGTGTGTGTGTGTGTGTGTGTGTGTGTGTGTGTGTTTACCTGACAGAAAAGACCCTGCTGAGATCATCCATAACATTGTTGAGCTTCACCTGCAGATCCTTCAGGATATCACTGGCCTCCACACACAGCTGAGGCATGTACAGGGAAACACATGCACATGCAGACACACACACACACACACACAGAGCATGTATATGTACACAAACTTGATTAAGTGAATAATATTATATTGTTTTGTTTTATAAATTTTTTTTTGGAGAATTGCTCACATCTTTTCCACCCATCGCCTCAAACATCTTCTCGAGCTGAACCCTCAGCTGCTGGATGTTGTTGATCAGGATGCACGGCTGAGGACAAGATGGCGCGTGTTCATTAGTAAAACGCATTGGGGTTAATATGCAACAACAAACAAGAATGCATAGACTGAACAAAACCATTTTCCATCTAATTACTGATTTTCAAAAACTCAATTGAGCCTAAGTGAAATATGAGCCAGTTACTTAGCAACACAACAAAGGGTTAATAATGGCCACTCACCACTTTCTCCATGCTGACATAGTTTGCAAACAACTTGGAGATTATATCAGCGTAGGACAGAAGTACATTGCTAATGGTCTGGGAACGGAGATTGGAGATCAGCAGGGCATTAGTCATCAAAGGACAGACACATTTTCAGAAAAGTAAATGAAGAAAAAAAAAGTGAATTTCTGTATATTGATTTATTTAACGGGAAGCTGTGATTCTACCTTGGCAAACCGCTTCATGTAATGGCCCACGATCTGTGGATCTGGACACTCCAGCTTCCGGATGATCTCAAAGCTCTGGTTGAGCTGGGAGAAGACGTCCACCACCGAACAGGAGAACAGAGCATGTTCTGATGTCACCTGGAACTGTGGGACAGAAAAGACGGGCGAGAAGATTAAAAACCGCTACAGGCGGCAGATCGGACTCTGGCCACCTGAGACCACTTGATGCTATATTAAGCCAAATATCTTTCACTGCATGTGCACCACACCAGAACCAGCCAGCCACACTGCTAGTTAGACAGTCGTCAGGTGACAGGTGGGAGCTTCTGCCTGTCTCCTTGTAATTGGCTGCTGGCTTGTGCCTGGTCCCTAATTGGCTGGAAGTGAGCGTGTAGGCGATCCTTCAGGGAGTCGGGGTAATGAGGTGAGGACAGCCTTCCTGCAGTCGGAACTCTGGGATAAGGCCATTAATTCACAATGTCCCACTGTCACAAGTGCATGCACATCTCGACCACACTTCCTTTAACTTCCAAAGGATCTCTTCACACAGGTGAAGTACGACTGCAGAAACAGTGACTCCACATTTCCACAAGAGCGAGGGTGGAGATGAGAAGAAAACTTTTACCCCGTCCTTTTTGTCTCTCTCCAAAGCGCCGTGCAGAAAGTCTCGAGACACTTCCTCGTTCTCGTCCAGCCACTGGATGACAAACGGCTCGAACCACCTGGAGAGAACGCACGACAAAAACAGCTGCGTGTTGACAATCAAATAACACTCACGCGCGCCTGTATGTGAAAGCATGGACGTTTTCAAACGATGTTGTGTCTGGCTGCTACTCACGCGGGATATTCAGGTACCCTGCTCTTAAAGAAGGGCAGGTCTTTGCAGTACTCGTTGTACAGCCACTTGACCTTGAAGTGCAGGTTCATGTAATCCGCACTCTTGCACAAGCGATTTTTCTCGTGCTCTGAGGAAAGGTGGCGACAGAGAGTTGTCAGCCCAGAACAACAACACAACACACATCCATCAGGACGTTTTCCATCTCCAAAACACTTTTCAGTTTTTTTTAAAAAAAGCATCAAAGCACAACACAACATTCAAATTGATTAAATCACTTAATTGATCTACAGTAGTTACATCGAAACCACTAGACACACACTGCTATTAGTGTCCGTTCAAACTTTTACACAACACTACTGCATTATATTGTCTTCTGGGTGATCTGGGACATTAGTGCAAATTGTTTTTGAACCACACACTATTTGTGGTCACATGTATCTAACAGTTCATCGGGACTCTGACAGCACTCTGTCATTCGGGAAGCTCAGAACATCAATGATACGCACTCACCCTCCATTGCATATTTCATATCCTGCGCAAACAGGTTCCACATGACTTCGGCACTGATTTTACCCACATTCAGCTCCTGGGGAAACCTTGGGTGAGGAAAAACGACATAATGCACACTCACGGAAACAGATAAGAGCCGTGACAGATAAACGTGGAGAGACTGGGCAGGAAATTGTGGTGGAAATATTGAAACATACTGGTTTAGGCAGGGAGTGTAAGAGTTCTTGTCCTCCTCAATGATGGAGACGATGAGTGTGATGAGTTTGGACCAGAAGTCCAGGTTTTTGATGCTTGGTCCCTGCTCCTCTGGAGGCACGGCTCCCTGCTTGGCCTGGAACGCCAACAAAAATGAGCCGATGACAAAAAAATGACGACAAATATCAACTCATACGTCAAAACCACAAAACAGCTCTCTTATGGTAACGCAAACACATCTCCAATCACAGTGTAGTGCAGTTCTGTAACTGCAACTATTTCCCCCTCGTTTAACAATAATATTTAAATGATATTTTAGAAGATGTGCAAGGAAGTTAAAAAAGGAGCTGAGCACTGCAGGGGTGAAGAGTGAAGAATGATCTTGCAGAGGTTTCAACAAAACACAGCAACATCCCCCCGGGATGAAATGTTTTATTCAAAGGGGAAGACGCGTCTTTGAAATTCACGAGGGAGTCGGAGTGTGGCTGGTGCAGTAATGAGAACTCCACGCCAGCGCCACAGATCCCGGGTGAAATCGGGCGCAGGAGTGATGGATGGGACAGTGTGGCCCACTCGCACTGAAGCGATGACGGTGCTTCGTCAGAATGCATTTCGCACAACGCTCGGGAAGAATTGATCATCAGGCGGATGAAGCGATCTGATAAGTCAAGGACAGCCCAACGTTTAGAAACGTAACGGCTGCCATGTTTGCAGCGACTGATAACTTGGGTCTCGTCTGTGTGTTTGGGTCAGGAGTGTGAATAAAGAGATGGATAAATAAGATAAATGAAAGTTGGGGAGAGGGAGCGATGGAGACACAGGAAGTCCATGATTGGTTGCTTCTTACCGGGTCTGTCTGATACTCGCGGCTGTACAGCTCATGGCAGTTGTTGAAGATGTATTCGTAGGTGGAGTTCAGACAGGCTTTGACGCAGTCTTTCACTACCTGACTGGCTCTGGGCGGAGACTGAAGCTCTTGGACCTGAACACACACACACACACACACACACACACACACACAAAGACAGATCAAGGCAACTGAGAAATTGTTCCAGTCTTTGTGGCAGATTCATCATTTGTGCACCAAATAAACAGAAACCTGCGTTTTATACAAACTCAAACTTCAAACTTCAAACAAAAGTTCATTTCATCCTATTTGATAAA
Source organism: Trinectes maculatus (assembly GCA_016785345.1). NCBI lineage: Eukaryota > Metazoa > Chordata > Actinopteri > Pleuronectiformes > Achiridae > Trinectes > Trinectes maculatus. The sequence goes on along the minus strand of JAFBJQ010000414.1, from coordinate 343,769 downwards.
CACACAGTGCACGAAAACACAGCGAGTGCATGAAATACTGATGACGACCACAAAGAGGGTGGAAGAAGAAGGGCCTGTACCTTCATTCTGAAGAAGGTGATACTGGTGAGGAGGTCCACCGTGGACTTGAGGTCCTGCAGCCTCTCGGGACTGCTGGCTGGGAAGTTATTCTGAAATTAAAATCAACCACAACTGAGGATATGGCGTCCATCGCACAATTTCTGTGCTGTGTTTCCTGTATGTGTCTGTGCATGCTCCCTCTCCCTATAAGGAGATATTACAGATCTTATAGGAGGCGAGGTGCGAGTGTAAACAGCGAGATGGAGAAACGTCTTACTCGGTACATGGACAGGTCGATCCTCAGTGAGTTGTGGAGCTGATCCAGAAGCTTGACAAATCGCTCTTTCTGTGGGTGCAACAACAATTATGACAACAAGGTTATGAAACATGTTGTAGTGAAGCCATTTAGCGCCACGACTGATAAATGCCTGGTAAACACAGGAATTATTATGAGGACTTCTGGGAAAATGTATGAGAAAGGACCTATTTTTGCGAGTCCTATTGAACGCACTGATTCGGCTTTGCAGTGACTCACCCCAAAGTTAGAAGCAGCAAAGCGGTCAGAGGCAGAGACGTTGTTAGTTGCCTGGGTGGTGTGGGCATAGTAGGCGTTGATGTTAGCCAGCAGGGTGCTCATTACTGCAGGTACACCTGGGCACATGTACTTAGACGACAGACAGGCAAAGTGGCTGCAAATGAGGGACAGACATGTAAACAAACACATCGCACCGAGAGCCGGACGCACGACAAACAAACAATGACGCATGCGAGGCACAGGATAGTTCTTTTTTTTTTTTTTTTTTTCCATTCCTGACAGCAACGTACGTCATCGCCTGGTAGATGGACTCCACTCCGTAACGCATCGCAAACTCATCCACGATCTCCTGGGGGGTCTCCTCGAAGTAAACTTTCCAGGCGTCATCCCCTTTGGCGTCGGGAATCTTCACCACGCCATTGTTCTGGATGTCTGTCACGTAGTGGAAGAGGTTCTACAGAGAGGAAGAGAAGTTAAGAAGACGACGTTCATGTGTGTTTCAGATGTTACAAAAACCTTCCATATATTTCATAGTAAAGAAAACAAATACAATCTATCCAGGCTACATAAACAGCATTCAGCTACATTATGACAAGCTGCCGTCTTTACTGCTCAGCCGTAAAGATTTATGCCGCTGTAAAACATCCTGAGTGGTTTATGGCCACTAATGAGCAGCAATAACAGTCGGCATTTGTCAGTTAAGGTTCAGCTAATGTGCTCTGCTGAGTGACGAGTTCCGTACGAGGCCGTGACTGGACGACAGTGAATCAGGAAACATCTCTGCACGCCTTTACCTGAAATGTAATGAAATCACACACACACACACATGCACACAGCATCCATTCAAATGGACAAACGCACGCTGAGCTTACTTCATGCAAACAGGTGTACTGAACGTGATAAGGGGCGACCGTCTCCTCTCCCTTGATCTCCACATTAATGTGCATGCGGATGGCCCCCGATACAGCCGATTTGTCTGTTCGCTTGTCTGTGGAGACACATGAACACAGTTAGCAAACGCACACCAGTCAGACAGTCAGACAGTCTGACTGCACGTGTGACGTGGGCCGTGAATTCCACTGACCCAGATTGTACCAGACGTCCATCTCTCCGCTCAGCGTGCGGACCTCGATGATGGTTTGGCCGAGGAAGTCGTCGGACTCCCGCTTGAACTTCTGCTTCACGCGCGACTTAATGTCATCGTCCTCGTCCCACACTCGCACCTTGATGCGATCCGAGGAGTTGTGGCACTCGCTGGACACAGAGAACCAGAGAATCAGCCGCAGCTTATACTGACACACGGCGTACAACAGTTTATACTATGACTTATACCAAACACCAACTTGTCTGGAATCGTTAAATATGAAACCGTAACCACGACAACCCGATGTGAAGAAACCAAATTTTGTCTCATCTATTAAAAAAGGCTTCAATCTGACACGACACCATCATACATTTGGAGAGTTTATCACAAGCTCTGAAAAAACTGTGATAAGCAAAAAATGCTGGTAAGGAAAATAATCACAATTTTTTTTTCTGGACTCACAAATTAAATGTCTCCTCCCAGACGGGGTTGAGGTTGCCATAGATGGTCTTGGTCCTTTTTTTGGTCTTTCCCACCTGGACAGTGACATAGGGATCACTGGATCCGGTTTTATCCTTGGCTTGTAGACCCTGTGCACATAACACTGAGAGGGGGGGGGGGGGGTCAGTCAGCTCCCTTCACAGCTACAGTACGACAGTGAATGCGACTCCTCTCTCACCTGTGATGCTGATCTTGGCCGACCATTTAGACGTCCCATCGAGCACGCTCTGTTTGATCTGCTTCATCTGGGTGACGTGCGTGGACTTGGGGACGGCGAACATCTCCTGAATGAGCTCAAAGATCTCTGGCTTGTTTCTCTCACGGATCTTCATGCGGTCCTTCAGAACCATGATGATGTTCTGGGTTCGGTCCTCTGCGCCGTGTTTGGAGCTCTTCTCTGCTGCTCCTGGGGAGTGGGACGATTGAGGGACGGGTCAGACACGTACATGGAGGAGTTATTCGCCATGAGAGAATTTAAATTCAGAGCAGAGGAGGAGACGAGATGTGATGAAAAAATATTTCACAAATGAGAGTCGGACACATTTGCAGAGCTATAAAATGTAGAAGAGACATGCGAGCGAGAGGTGGATGTCGACAAAAGATAAATGGTTTTTAATATCCTC